>PVHY01008101.1:0-63660 GCA_004024945.1 Uropsilus gracilis
TTGTTGTTGTTATGTGGTTATTTGTATTCCACAGATAACTGATACCATCCACTGCCTTTTATTTTCTAACTTATTTCACTTAGTGTACCTTAGTTTTATCTCAAGGTCCTTCTGTTTGTCCCCAAAGGCACTATTTCATCTTATAAGTAGGTGAGTAATATGCCATTGGATATATATTCCACAACTTCTTTATCTAGCCATTTATCATTGGGCAGTGAGGTTGGATTATGTAAATACTTTGTATATTTTGGAAATTAGCACCTTGTCAGACATGTGGTATGCAAATATTGTCTCCCACTTTGTAGGTTGCCTGTTTGCTTTTGTGATGGTTTCTTTTGAGGTAACAATTTTATACCTTGATATTGTCACACCTGTTTATTTTCACTTTTGTTTCCTATCCCCAAGTATATCTTGTGGTAGATGTGCCATAGTGTGTTCCCTATGTTTTCTTTTAAATATTTTATGACTCCAGTTTTTATATCCAAATCTTTAATCTTATTTTGAATTAATTTTTATGTATAAAGTTAAGTATGGATCTAGTGTTTTCCAACACTGTTAAGTTAAAGAGGCTTTCTGTTCTCCACTGCATGATCATGACTATTTTGTCAAAGGTTAACTTAATTGTCCATTTTGTCAAAGGTTAACTTAATTTGTCCATTTTATCTCTAGACTTTCTTTCCCATTGGTTTGTATTTCTGTTTTTGTTCTAATACCATACTATTTTGATTACTGTTGCTATGTAGTATAGTTCGAAGTAGGAAGTGTGATACCTGCTTTTTTTCTTTTCTCTTGGGATTACTTTGTTTCTTCAGGGCCTTTTGTAGTTCCATCCATACAAACTGAATTGAAATAGTGGAAGTGTGGTCAGCTTATAATTAAGAAGAAAGAAATCAGTAGTTATTGAGCAATTAAGAACCAGGTGTCAGCTGCTTTACTTACATTATTTAATCATCACAACTTATTTACAAGATGGATGATTTATTGTTTCCATTTTACTGGTGAAGAAACCCAGACTTTAGAAATTATTTGTTCATGGCTGCACACCTGGTAAGTAGTAGAGCGAGAATTGGCAGTCAAAGCTGTCATACTTTGGAACTGTTGCTTATATGCAGTAATTGTAAATAACAGCAGTGGTGGTAGCAGTGACAGTAACAATAATTATTTTTGAATGCTTAACTGTATCAGGTGAAATTGGGTAAGAAACCAAACAAAGCAAGGTGCTTAATTAAACTTACAAACAGTAGCAGCTGACCCTTTAAACCCAGCTATTCCTTAGGTTCTCCCAGCCCAGAGCAGTAGCAAGACCACACTAACCTTAAGAGGAGGCAAAAACAAATTTACTTATTAAAAGACAAAGTAGATGAGCTACTGAGTGGTACAAGGGACCCCTTTGGTGATTTTACCAACCAGTTCAGTCTCTGGTCCAAAAAATGCACATGGGTCCTGAGCCACGTGTGTCTCCAAGACGGCATCCGTCCCATCTTCAGTCCAGATGAAGCAGCCAATATGGCATAGTTGATTCTCTTCCAAAGGCACAGCTATTCACTTCAAGCCAAATGACCAAGATGGCATCTTCGCCTCTTCTGCAGAAGTGGGAGATTCAAATCCAATGAGAAAAACCAGGATGGTATGGTTGATTCTCTTCCAAAAGACACAACTCCGGCTTTCTTTCAGCTTCAACTCTATAAAGTGACCCAAAACTCCCTTGATACAACAGCAGCAACCACTTCAGACTTCTCATGATGAAAACAGCAACACAGCAAGTTCTCTTCAGGTCTTCAGACAATTCCCAAACTTTGCAGTTTCAAAGTTAAAACAAGTTTTTAAGTTCCACATTTCCAAGTCAACTTACACAAGTCACAAGTTTCTCCAGCATGCTTCCCTGGGCTCCTCACTAGCCCGGGCTGGGGATGCTGCACATGACAGCAGCAGCAGCTCTGAGGTCTCTAGCCTTCTTGCTGCTCCTCTGCTCTCCTCTCCATACCTTTCTCTCTTCCCCATCTCTCTCCCTGTCTCTTCTCCTTAAATCACCTCCCACTCTTCTTCTCTTTCGAAAAGGCTTAACCTAGCTTCTCCAAGTCTCTGCCCACCAGGGCACAATGACTGCCATTCTAATGCAGCCCCATCAATGCTGTGGGCTGAGATCCACCCCCAATTTCACCACCGCACCCTTATCACAGGCACTGTGGTAAGTACTTAAACATTTTCTCTTTATAACAAGCTCTTTAGTTTGTTAGCTTATTTGTAGATTTGGGAAATGGATTCTTAGTTCCATTAAGTTGCTGTTATATTGCTATCTCTAATTGTGGGCAACAGAGATAAGACCTCCCTACTCTTAATTTCTACATCATGAATTCCCTTTATGAAAAATAAACTAGTTATTGTTATTGCTAGATCATAGAGCATGGTATGTTAGACTTATAGGAAATTTAGTGGTTATTTAAATTCCCAATTCCCGATTTATTTTAAATGGGAAGAAGTTCCAGAGAGGTTGAATGATTCAAGGGCACATGGTTTGCTTAGTGTGTGAATAGTCACCTTGTTTGATTTTATTGCTTATTTCATATTATATGCTAGTATGTTAATAATAGACATAGAGAACAAACTCTGAAGCCAGTCTGCTAAATTTCATATTCCTGCTCTACAATTTACTGAGTGAGCAAGGCATTTAACCTCTCTGTGCTTTAGTTTCCTCATCTGTAAAAAGTAAATAATAGTAGTTTGGGGACTTTTATAAAGTTGAATGCATTAAAAAATGAAAAGTGCACAAAAAATTGCCTGACACATAGTAAGAATATATATTTGCTATTAAAATTGTTTTTACTACAGAGCTCAATGGTGCTGCATATTGTTAGGTTAACCTTTGTGAGGAAAACTAAGCCTTAAAGGTAGTCCCTCTGAATTTGTTCAATTTAGCTTTGCTTTGAAAATACCTTTCGGTTTTAGTTTTTGCTACTGTTATCTGTGATACTTACATTGGTAAGGTGTCCTTAACATTTTTATACGGAGTAAGAAAACTTTGTGGGAACAGTTAGATGGGTTTGAAATAAATAAGCTAATTTGTATTGGCTTCAATTACTTCATGTCACTTGTAACTTGTATTGGCTTCAGTATAGATTCTCTGTCTTTTGTTGTTTTTTTGTTTGTTTTTTACTTAGGTTTTTTTTTTTTTTTTTTACTTAGGTGTTTTTTACTTGTTTATTACTGGTTTTAGAGTTGAAAAATGACTTTCTCAGTCCCTCTAATTTACAGATGAATAGAGAACAGACAGTCAGATCTATTGTCCTCTGATAGCAGAACTATCATCTGTATATATATTTTTTGAGACTAGGTTTCGCTATGTTGCCCGGGGTAGTCCCAATCCTGCAGGCTCAAGCTATCCCTAGCCTCAGCTTCCCAGGGGATTATAGGTACCTGCCACTATGCTGGCTACTTTTTTGAGACCAGGTCTTGCTATGTTGCCCAGGGTGGTCTCAAACCCGTGAACTCAAGTGATCCCTGGCCTCTTGCCTCCCAGCGCTTGGATTACAGGTACACACCACCATACCTGGCTAGAACTATCAATATTAGTATTGACCAATTGATCACTACCTTACCTTGCTGAGTTTTATTACAGCTGTGTAAACATTTCTTCGTATTTAATTTTAAGAGTGTATTTTATTTGTAAGAATTAATATGAATTTAGATGTCCTGTTAATGATTACTCAGATAATCTGTAGTAATACGCTTATCTGAATTTTTTTTTATAATTATTATAAAATTTATTCTGGTTGACAATTTAGGCCATAGACATGTACATGAAATTTCCATAAAAGGGATGAGTATGTGAGGGGTTAGGAGGGGTGGAGGTGGGAGGGAGGAGTAGTCAGGGAGAGAAGGTGGTGTGTGGTCCCCAGGGAATACAAAGATGTCAAACACATATATATAAAAATAAATAAATTAAGAAAAAAAAGGAATCAGTACAATTTCCACGCTGGGGAGAAGCAGCTCTCCTGCCTGCCTGGCACTATGCAGATGGCTCTCTTTTTCTTTCTCCATTCCCTAATAAACCTGTTCCTTTCTTTTTTCTCTTTTTAAAAAAAAATTAAATTTAAATTTAAAAAAATGTGCATATATATGTATATTTATATTTATATTACATTAGTCCATTATTTTGTACCCTGGGGCTTTCCCACTTCACTAACATTTGTTAACCATCTTTTGTGCTCTTCAGCTCCCCCACCTTCTTCCCCCTCCTCCTCTCTTGCTCCATGATTCAGCCCCATTGGTTGTTTTCATTCTTTCTTATTCATTTGTTTTTCCCTAAATTCATCATATAAGTGAGACCGTCCTGTACTTCTCTTTTTCTTTTTGACTTATTTCTGCTAATATGAGTCTTTCTAGTTACATCCGGGTTGCTGCGAATGTTTATTTGAATATTGTTCATTAGATCATATTAAGAACTTAAAAATAGTTAATGTGAGTTAGAAGACTGAGTAAACTATGAGATTTAAACTTAAAAAAAATATGAAAAAAAATGTTCAACATCACTAATAATCAGGGATATACAATTCAAAACCACAATGCGATACCATCTTATACAAATAAAAATGGCCCATATCAAAAAAACGGACAACAACGAGAGCTGACATGGATGTGGAGAGAGAGGGACACTTTTACATTGCTGGTGGGAATGCACACTGGCCCAGCCACTATGGAAAGCTGTGTGGAGGACACTTAAACTACTGAAAATGGAACTCCCATTCGATCCAGAATTCCCACTTTTAGGGATCTACCCAAAGGTTACAAAAACTGTAATTCAAAAAGACACCTGTACACGGTTGTTTATTGCAGTGCTATTTACAATAGCTAGGATATGGAAGCAACGCAAATGCCCCTAAATAGATGAATGGTACAGAAAGTTGTGGTATATGCATACGATGGAATACTGTTCATCAATCACAAAAGATAAACTTATGTCATTTGCAGCAATATGGATAATAAGGAAAAATTTAAAACTAATTTTTGGCAAAATTGAAGCATAGAGCATGAGAGGGGGAAGGGAGAATTCCGGGGTGGGAGGGGCACAAAAGACTAAGATGATGGTCCACAAGGGTGATAAGGTGATAGGAGAACCCTGGAGTAGATAACGATGTAAAATTAAATAATATAATAAATTTAAAAAATAAAGTGAGCTTCAGCTATGAAGCGGCGGGGGCTAGGGATCGCGGTTCGAGTCCCGCCTGGGGCCCGTAGTGAGACCTAGTTCCAAAAAAAAATAGCTGGACGTGGTGTTGCACGCCTGGGAAGCTGAGGCTGGGGATTGCTTGAGTCTGTGGTACCCTGGGCAACGAGAGCCTGCGGTTCCACGGGCAAAAATAGCAAGACCTAGTCTCAAAAAAATAAAAAATAATAAAAATAAAAATAAAAAATAAAGTGCAAAAATTGTTAAAAAAGAAATAAACTTTAAAAAGATTGTTCACTCGACTATAGAAAAGTAGCTGTTCCGAGGTATTATACAAGTAGAGTCCTATCTTAGGTGAGAAGAGAAGTTTGAGGAATTATGGGAAAGGCTTGAGTAGTCTGGTAAAGTTGAGAGCAAAACTCAGCATAATTTAAAAAATCAATTTTTCATTCCTCTATAACATATCAATGTTTAGAATGTTAATGAAGGTTACACATGTTTCTTCTACATGGGGAGTATATTTCCTATGTCTTACAATATAAATTACAAAGCCAAAATTTGGAGCATTTATCAGAATATGTACTATAATAATTCATTAAGTATTCACAAGTGCCTCCTTTTTAAATTACAACAATGCTAATAACAGTAGCTAATGTTCATTGAGTAATTTGCCATGAATTTTCTGTTTAATCCTTGTCTTCTGAGGTAGGTTTTTTTTTATCCTTGTGTTAAGACACTGTGCCTTAAATTGGGTAGGAAAACCAGAATTCAGACACAGATGAATCTTATTTCAGAGTCTGTATTCTTAACAAGATGTTACACTGTCAGGAATAGGCAAGATGCTGGGTATGTGAATATAAGTGAATCTTGTTCTGGAGGAGCTTGTAATTGTGGTTGTCACCTAATCATAATATACTGTGATTATGTCACAGATGAATGGCCAGTTGAATTTGCCCTGGAGATTAAAGGTATCTGTCTTGGAAGGATACAGATATAGTATTTGAACTGGGTACTAGAAATTGAGTAGGCTTTTATCATGCAGTGAAGAGGGGAAAGAATGCTGAGAGCAATCTTGACAAAGAGTAATAATATTAAAGGTATATATAGATAGGTGGAAGTAGCCAAGCACACTTAATGAAACCTGGTTTAGTAGGTATGTTGGATAGCTGATAGAGTGAAGTTGAAAAGGTGAACTGAAAAAAATCAAAGGGTTAAGGTCTCAAATACCATGGTAAAATTTAAACACGTTTCGAATATGAACCATTGAAGATTTTAGAGGAGAGATTGGAAGTAGGAATCAGTTCAAAGTGTGATGTGTATTTTAGATCTTGGCAAATGTGTTGGAAAGAACAAGACTAAAGAGAGGAAAAAGGAGTAGTATAGTCAAAAATAATGAGGACTTGAATTAAAACCTTATTTATCAATTCCAGTATATCTTTTCCCACATTTTAGCACCTGAAATTACAGTTTTTTTTATTTAGTGTTGTATCATAGATTAATTGGAAAAGGAAGCCATAGTGTATATTACTATTAGTAGCATCTTAAGATTTGATGAAATATGATAGGAATAATATATAATATTTACTGAATGCCTGCTGCGTTAGGCAGAGTAGTAGATATTTGTCAGCCGCTAGCACCTGGCTATGTCTGGCATATTTAGCAGTTTATATATTTGTTGGATAAACAATCTCATGCGATTTTTATAACAGGCCTGTTGATAAAGGCATTTACTCTACTTTATAAGAACATAGAGCTTTATTTTTAAATGATGATACAAGGTCACAGCTAATTTGTGATTGAGTTAGGATGCAAGCATAGGTCTAACTTCAAGTTGGATTCATCACTGCACAGTGCTGGCCTTTCATACTTTGTTCCACTGATGTAGGAAGAGGATTGAATAGAAATAATAATAATAGATTTGAAAGAAATTTGGTAGATGGTATTGTCAGAATTTTCATTAGGCTGCAAGAACTGATAAATGTTGATGAAATTTGAACAGAAGGTACACTTGAGGTCATTGTGTCACATGGTAATACCATCTGACTGACTGCCAAGAGATCTCATAGTGTCTTTACCTTGGTAAATTCAGTGTGATCAGGTTCTGATCAGTAACTGACTTTTCCAGTGACCCTGGATTTGGACAGTAATATAATTAAGTGACTGAAAGGTGTCAAATTACTGATTTCCAGTAAGTGTACTGAATGTCCATATTCTAGGTTAAATAGATTTTGCCTATCACAAAACTTTGATGGGAGAGAAATAACCAGAAAGTTGCTAGGCAGATATGTAATCAGAAAGGGCAAGTTCATGATTCAGTTATTTAATGGTATTAGGTTAAGGTGTTTGGGTGTGTCAGATTTTGGGTCTGGTTACCTTTTTTGTTGATTTGTGCTTGAATGCAGAGCCATTGATTTTGTTTGAAACTTTGTTTTACTGTGCTTTTAATGCTCAGCTTTTTGGTTGACTTTTTTTTTTAAGTTATGTTAATATTGCCTGTACTGGTTTAGGACTGTTTTTGTTGTTTATATCTATTTTGTGTGTTGATTTTAATTAGTTAATTTATTTTTTAAATTGCAGTACTGTTGACTTAAATTATTGTTGGTATTTTGGAAGTATAGGATTCCTCCCTATGGCTAATCATGGGTTCCTACCAAATCATCCATATCTACCCCCATAGTCCATTGTGTCCCTTTTCCTCTTTGTTCTCACCCCTCTTTCAGTCCTTCCCACTCTGAATGCTTCAGTTCAGCTTTCAAGGGTTAGTTTTTAAGCTTGCCTTTATCTGACCTTTAGTTAAGATATTCTGTATTTTACATGTAAGTGGCTCCATCTGGTTATTTATCTTTTTCCCTCTGACTTATGTATCACTTAGCATTATCCCTTCTGGCTCCATTCATGTTGCCTCAAATAGCTTGAGTTTATCTTTTTTGATCATTGTGTAGTTTTCCTTTGTGTATATATACCATATCTTTTGAATGCACTGATATGTTTTTGGGCACTTAGGTTGTTTCCATAATTTACCTGTTGTAAATATTGCTGCAATAAACATGGGAATGCCAAGTTTCCTTTCAAATTAGTATTTTTGAATGTTTTGAGTAGATGCTAATGAGTAGAATTGCTGGATTGTATGGCATGCTGATTTTTAATCTGAAATACCTCTATACTGGTTTGTATAGGGGCTGGACCAGTTTGCATTCCCACCAAGAGTGTAGGAGGGTTCCTTTTTCTCTATGTCCCTGCATGTGTGCTGATTTTAGATTTAGTTGTATTCCAACAGAATAATTTAAATTCAGTTACATTAATTATTAGTTGTAAGGCCTTTCTCATCCTCAGTTTCTATCTGTAAGGCAGTAGAAATGGTTAATCTCAGCAGTTGTGTGTCAAGATAACATGTATGTAAAAATACCTAGCATGTATGTTGTAGGCAATGATAATGTATTATTCTTAAACCAGACTAGTTACTTAACTGCTGTAGAATGTTTAATTTGTCCTGGAGTTCCAGTCACAAACTCACAGTACTCCTAAGTGTTATCATTGGCAGTCTTTTTAATTGCATTCTGAAGACAATAGCATTCCCAGTTGTCTTGGTTTAGAAGCTCTAGAATACAGAACTGTCCAGTAGAATTTTATGATAGTGAAGGTGTCCTATATGAGTGTTGTTGGTATATAGCTACTATCAGCATGACTCTTGAGCTATTGAAATGTGGATAAAGAAACTGAAAAACTCATTTAAAATTTCAGTTTTAGTTATTTAAATTTTAATAGTCATAAGTGTCTAATGTATTAATGCTATGCAGCTTGAAAACTTTAGCTGCTTAGAGTAATGGCAAGAAGGAAAATGATCTCAATTGTTTCCTTTCACTGTTTTATGTGTGTATGCTTATGTTTGTATTCATGCATATATTTCTGTTGTCTCTCAGAGGCCAAGTGTTGCAGTGGCAATGACTGTTTAGTGCCTTGGTGCTCTCATTTCCCCAACCCCCCCCACCCCCCCCGCCCCAGTCCCCCTAACACACACACAAACTTTGTGGGTCTCCTTTCTAAAAATTTAGAATAGTGTCTCTCACTTGCATTAGAGTTACCTGCATTACTTGTGAAAATACAGTAATGCAAATATCTGGGCCTCACTAAAGAAAACTTTGTGGGTTCAAGATTCTAATCCACCAAACTCCCAAGATTATTCTCATTACTAGGCCTTATTTATTTATTTATTTATTTGTTTGTTTGTTTGTTTGTTTATTTATTTATTTATTTATTTATTTATTTATTTATTTATTTATTTATTTATTTATTTATTTATTTATTTATTTATTTATTTATTTATTTATCATTTTACTGTTTGCATACATTGGTCATGTTTGTAAAGTTATTATTCCCCTTAGGCATGGTCTTCCCCCTACCACTTCCTCTGGTCCCCACCTCTGGTCACTCCAGCTTCTCTCTCACTGCTAATTGTTTGTTGATGTTTAGCCTGTTGAGACCTTTGTTTTCTTTTGGGGGGCAGTGCCCTCTTGGGTGAAGCCCCCACATTCCTGGGAGACTGCAGACCAAGCTGACCAAATCTCCAGGAATAACCTTGGGGCATGTGGCCTATCTGAAGCACATTGGAAAACCTCCTGCAGGGTAGGTGTGTGGTGTGGTTCTCCAGGCTTCTTCATTGTGATATTTCCTGTGGTGGAGGAGACAGTCTCTTTTTCTCTGGACCTTTATGATCTCTGCTATCAGTGCCTCCTTGTTCTTAATGGCTGTCTCTTCCATTCATTCTAATGTCTGTCAGAATGGTGCTGCTTTTTAGCCTTATAGTCTGGCATCTGGAATTGGGAGCCCATCTCCCAGCTGCTGCAGCAGGGAAGTTCCCCAGTGGCGGTAGACTTCAGCAGATGGTTGTTTTGGCTCCTCTCCTCTCTCATGGTTTGCAGTTTGCCATGGGAGTGCTGCCATCTCTCTGTGGTTTTCTTCCCCTTTTAGGAAAAAGGGGCTCCTTGCTCACATTGAAAGTGTCTCTAGATGGAGAGTTTAGCCCCCAGCACCAGAAATATTGTAGGTGTTACTTTGTGACATGTCTTTAGCTAGTTGGTTTCACAGCCTGGTATCTCATGGTTCCAACCATACTCTATTTGTCAAGGTGATGAGTGTATTCAGGGCCTTTATGTATTTCTCTCTCTCCTCCATTACACTTGGAGCTGGATTTTGGTTTTCTTGTTCCTAATGAGGACAAACAGAGGGAGAGTGGACCAGAGGGGAATTTCCCTCCACTGCAGGCAAAGGAAAGTCCCCTCCCACCCTCCCCCCGCTCTTGAACCTGTAGGAGGTGGGGGTAGAGCCCTGGGACCCCAGCAGGACCATCTGGTTACTCCCAGCTATCCCAGTAGCAAAGGCCTCAGCTGTTCCCACCCTGTACCCTCCCATTTGGGAGAGTGTGGGGACCCCCAAGGCCTTCTCTGCAGGTTGCTGTGCCTAAGAGGGTATTGGCTCCTGAGTCCATAGGACGCAGGGGCAGAGGTTGGGGGTGGCGGCAAAGCCCCCAGGTCACCCCCAGCTTCCCCATGGGAACAGGCCCTGCTCTGCAGGGACCCTAAGCCATATTACTTTTGTTCCTTTACTTCTGATAACTTAGGACAGTGAAATTTATCATTCATCTATTTGTTGTTCCAATTTATTAGTACATATGTTTGCAGTTACTATCTTTTTTTGGGAGCTAATTTCTAATGTTGCTCATGGGTTCCTGAAGATTACTCTACATTTCTCACAATTTTCCTGTTTATAGCAAGAGCCTAGATCTCTCCCTTGTTAGAGAAACTAATCCCAAAGAACTTTTTCTAGTGTAAGTTAATGGCCTTTTAAGTACTAAATTAAAGATTCATAACTACCATAAAGCAAACTTGGGGAAGAAGGGGAGAGGTTCCTTATACAAAATATTAGATGTTTGTGGAGTTTTGTTTTTGTTTTTTTTTTTTTTTTTTAAATCAAATTAGCTACCAATGTCAGTGGCTCATTGGCATTCAGGTATTTCTGGTAATCATAAATGGAGAAGGTCAGATATAATGATTCATTAATTTTAGAAGCAATTATTCGACCTGTATATATTTGTCGATTGGTTATACCCATGTCAGAGAATGAAAAGAATCAAAAATATAACTTTTTTTTCTTAACTGTTTTTCTTTTAGGGAGCACTGGTGTTGACTATTGACAGCAGTGATAATAGGTGAAAACATTAGACTTACCTAGTCAAATGTATCTGTTTGGTGTCAGGTCAATTGATAATCACCTCAAATAACATCAGAGAACTGCAATAAGGGGTTAGCTCAAGAGAAATGGAGGTAAAATTGGGTAAGAAAACAGGGTACTTAAACTAAACTTACAGATGGGAACAGCTGGTCCTTTAAACCCAGCTACTCCTTAGGTTTGTTCCAGCCTGTGCCAGCAGTAGACCCCAGCTTCCTTGCTGCTCCTCTGCTCTCCTCTCCATGCCTCTCTGTCTCTTCTCCTTATATCACCATACTAACCTTAAGAAGAGGCAAAAACAGATTTGCTCATTAAAAAGACAAAAGTCACTGAGGGCATAAGGAACCCCTTTGGTAATCTTACCAACTAGCTCAGTCTCTCTCTAGTCCAAAAACTGCATATGGTTCCTTCAGCCATGTGTGCATCCACAAAATCGTGACTGTTCTACCTTCAAGCCAGATTTAAAAGCCAGGGTGGCATTGTTGATCTTCCTTCAAAAGTAGGAGATTGAAATCCAGCAAAGAAACCAGGATTGCGTTGTCAATTCTCCAAAAGGCACAGCTCTGGGCATTCTTTCAACTTCAACACTACTCTAAAGTGATCCAAAACCAGCAAGACTCACTTGATACAACAGTAGTAACCACTTCAGGCTTCTCATGATGAAAACAACAACACTCCAACTTTTCCTCAGGTTTCCAGAGAATTTCCAAGCGTTGAAATTTCAAAGTTAAAGCAAGTTTTCAAGTACCAAATTTCATGTCAGCTTACACAAGTCACAAGTGTCTCCAGCATGCTTCCCCAGGCTCCTTGCCAGCCCAGACTGGGGATAGAAGCCCACAGTGTGGTTTCCTTCTCTGTCCTGACGTTGCACGTGGCAGTGGCAGCTCAGAGGCCTCCAGCCTCCTTGCTCTTCTGCTCTCCTCTCCATGCCTTTCTCTCTGTCTGTCTCTTCTCCTTATATCACCTCACTCTCTCAGTTCCTCTCATGAGAAGGCCTGGCTTCCCTTCTCCAAGTGTTTGCTCACAGAGTACAATGGCTACCATTCTAAATGCAGCCCTATCGTGCTAGGGGCCATAGCCCCCCAATTTCACCACAGCACCCCTATCAGAGGGAGTTGACATTATTTTACTAAATAGAGTCCTAGTGGTTTAAGATTATAAATATACTTCCCAAATTACTTTCCCATGAAAGTAAGTAAAATATTTCTACTTCACAGTTTCTGATGACTTAAAAAATTCTATTCCTTTAGCTTCCTTTCAGAGGGTAAGAGAACCCAATGGTATAGTTAACTTAAAACAGTTTTTATGACAGTTTTTCTTTGCTTAGATATTAGTCACATTGTCTTTTCTAATTGAGGCATAATTGACATATAGCATATTAACTCAAATGATCATTTGATATTTGTATATGTTGCAAAATGATCATCATAATAAGTCTAGTTAACATCTTTGCCATATATAGTCACAATTTTTTTCTTGTGATAAGAATGTACAGGATTTACTCAGCAGCTTTCAAATATGAAATACAGTATTAGTAAAAGTCATCATGCTGTACATTAAATCCTTAAGACATTTATTTATTTTATAATTGGAAGTTTGTACCTTTTGATCTCCTTCACCCATTTTGCTTTCCCTCTACCTCCCTCCTTGGCAACGACCAACCTGTTCTCAGTATTTATGAGCTTTTTTTTTATTTGTCTGCCTTAATTTCACTTATCTTAATGCCCATACAGATTGATTTTTTTTCCTTTTTATGGCTAAATGATGTTCCATTGTATTTGTATATGAGTGTGCACACATATTTATATATTTATCTATGAACACTTTGTTTCCATATGTTGCCTAGGTAAATCATGCTATGGGATGCATATACTTTTTTGGGTCGTTTTTTCATTTTCTCTGGGTAAATATTCAGAAGTGAAATTGATGAATCTTATGGCAGTTCTATATTTAGTTATTTGAGGAAATTTCATATTGTTTTACATAGTGGCTTTGTCAATTTTTCATTCCCATCAGAGGTGTGTACTGATTTCTTTTTTCTTTATATCCTCCCCAATATTTATTATTTCTTGTCTTTTTGATAATAGCCTTTCTAACAGATATGAGGTGCTACATGGAGACCATTCTTGAATGATATAAATGCTGTATGGTGAGGATAGTCTATAATTATAAATGTACCTAATGTCATTGTTTAAATAACTGGAGCAGATGGACAGTATTCTAATTTTTACCAGTTACACTTCCCTAGTTGGCATAGGCTTCATTGTAGGTGTTATGAGAGTTTAATGGAAGAAACTGAAGGGACTGGGGATCCTACTGTTTAATACACATACTTATTTTTAGTCTGTATTTCTTCTGTCCTTTGGGGATTCTGGAGTCTCATTTAATCCAATTTTTCAGTAACAGTGGCTCCTAGAATCTGGATGGTGGTGGGTAGAGGATGGAGGGATGTAGGTGGTGGTGTGAGACTGTGAGTTGACATTTTTATTGCTTTATTCCACTAAATCTCAGATACTCAGGCCCTTCTTAATCTCCCTCCTTAAATACATGGTAATTCTAGTTACTGGAAATTTTGCACTATAGCGATTAGAATTGTCTTTCTTCCTGTAGGTATTTGCCATTGAAGTTGTACCTTTCCAGTTTGTCTGCTAAGTCAGTTTACTACTTTGCTTTCTGCCTGCCAAAAATTTATTGAAACTTCTTTTTTGTTGATGACTCCTTCCCATTCTCTTTATTTTTGTGGCTTTATATGTTAGAAAATACCTTTTGTCTAGTTTTGAGAGGAACATGAGTTAAACATGTATGGTCCGTCCTTCATATTCTACTGTAATTTCTACTCTCCAGGTCACCTCCATTTCAATTAATTTAAACAGTAATTTGGTCACCTCTATTAGTACTGCTAATTTGGAACAGCTAAATCAGAGGGTGATGATGTCTTTTAGTGTTTAACTCAGGTTTTAGTTTGTAGATTTTTTACACAAATGTTTATCACCAGAATAATCAGGTAACAAAGCAAGCAAAGCAGGGTACTTAACTACATATGGGAGAAGCTGGCTCTTTAAACCCAGCTACTCCTTAGATTTGACCCAGTCCATGAGAGCAGTAGCAAGACCGTACTACCCTAAAAGGAGACAAAAACAGATTTAGTCACTTAAAAGACAAAATAGGCAAAAGTTACTGAGGGTACAAGGGACCCCTTTGATAATCTTACCACAAAGTTCAGTCTCTAGTTCAAAAAACCACACATGGGTCCTTCAGCCACATGCGTCTACAAAATGACAGCTACCCCACCTTCAAGCCAAATGAAGAAACCAAGATGGCATCATCACTCCTTCTCAAAAGGCACAGCTCCAGCGTTCTTTCAGCCCAAACCATCAAGACTCATTTGAAACAGAAGCAACTGATAGGGGGGCTTGGTGAAATTGGGGGGCTGTGGCCCCCAGCACTGGTGGTGCTGCATTGGAATAGCAGCCATTGTGCCCTTGTGGGCAGAGACTTGGAGAAGGGAAGTTAAGCCTTCTTGTGAGAGAAGAGGTTGAGATTAGGGAGGAGACAGAAAAAGAAGAGATTGAGGATATTAGGGAGGAGACAGGGCAGCCATTGTTCCCTGGTGGGCAGAGACTTGGAGAAGGGAAGTTAAGCCTTCTTGTGAGAGAAGAAGAGGTTGAGACGATGAGGGAGGAGACAGAAAAAGGGAAGATGACATAGAGCAGAGGAGCAGAGTGGAGCAGCAGGAGCTGCCACAGCCATGTGCAGGCAGCAGGCAGGGAGGGAAGCCATGCTGTGGTCTTGCCTTGCTTCCCTAGCTTGGGCTGATGAGGGAAGCATGTTGGAGAAATATGTAACTTGTGTAAGTTGACTTAGTTGACTTAGATTGACTTAGTTGAGAACATGGTTTAACTTAGAAACTGGGAAGCTTGGAAATTGTCTGGAGACCTGAGGAGAACTTGGAGTGTTGCTGGTGTGAGATTTCTGAAGTGGTTGTTGCTTTTAATTTGTTGTATCAGTTAAGTCTTGCTGGTTTTGGACCACTTCAGAGTTGAAGCTGAAAGAGTGCTGGAGCTGTGCCTTTTGGAGAAGAGTTGATGATGACATCCTGGCTTTCCTTGTTGGATTTGAGTCTCCTGCTTTTGAAGAAGGAGCAATGGTGCCATCTTGGCTTCTTCTGGCTTGAGGAGAATAGCTGTGCCATTGGTAGAAGGAGTGACTATGCCATCCTGGTTTCTTCATCTGGCTTGAAGGTGAAACAGCCACCATTTTGAGGAAGCAAATGGCTGAAGGCCACATGTAGTAGCCTTTTGGACCAGAGACTGGACTGATTGGTAAGATTACCACAGAGGTTTCTTATACCCTCAGTGACTCTTGTCTAGTTTATCTTTTAATAAGTAAATCTGTTCTTCCCCCTTTCAAGATAGTGTGGTCTTGTTACTGCTGCTGGCTGAGATGAACCTAAGGACTAGCTGGGTTTAAAGGGCCAGCTGCTTCCTGTTTGTAAGTTTAGTTAAGCACCCTGTTGTGTTGGTTTTATTACCCGATGTTACAACCACTTCAGACATGTGGTTGTTGTTCAGACACGATGAGGACATCAGCAGTCCAAGTTATCTTCAGGTGTTCAGACAATTCACAGACTTTGCAGTTTTTAAGTTAGAGCAAAATTCCAAGTCCCTGGTTTCCAAGTCAGCTTACACAGGTCACAAGTTTCTCCAACAAGCTTTCCCAGGCGGGGAAGGAAGCCCACAGCATGGCTTCCTTTCCTGTCCCACTGCTGCACACGGCAGCAGTAGCTCCAAGGCTTCCAGCCACCTTGCTGCTCCACCACTTTCTCCCTTCTCCAGCTTTCTCTACCCTGCTCTCCAGCCACTCTCTTTCCTAAATCCTAAATTTCTCCCTATCTCTGTTCCTCTTGGGAGAAACCTTGGCTTCCCTTCTCCAAATTTATGCCCACCAGGGCATAATGGTATATAACCTTAATGCAACATTACAAAGTTGGGACCATGGTCCCCCAATCAGCACATCACCCCTATTAGTTTGATTTGAGTGGACAAGAGAGGAGGAAAGAATCATTCATTGAATTTGATGTAGAAATGTTGAACTTTGTTTTTAATGACAAAGTAATTGAAAGGCATATTGTGGGTTTGCTTGAAATGTCATTAAGAAATGAGAAAGATATTCATAAAAACATAGTTGAAGACTAAATAGAGAAAAAAAGTTCATGTTTGTATCCTATAGAGTGACTTGAGATCTGAAATTACTTTGTTATAAATTGAGATGCATTTATTTTAGTTTTGTTATTTAGTGAATACAAACTTAGCAATTTTTACATAGTTTAATAACCTCAGGTTATTAAACTGATCAGTTATTAAATAACTGAGGTTATTTAATAACCTCAGGTTATTAAACTGATCAGTTTATCAGTTATTATAACTGATAATGAAATTGAGATTGATACACTTTTTGAAAGAATTTATAATAGCAGGTAACAAAAGTGTTGATGAGTACTTCTGATCATAGAGTTCATATGATTTTTAATTAAGAATTTCTGGTTGAGCCCACTCTCAGGCAGCCTAAGCAGACTGGGATGTCCTGGGGTCCTGGGATGTCGGAGTTCTTTTGCCAGCAAGGAGCAAAGTCAGTGATGACCTCTGGGTAGTCCCCCTGTGCCTAGAGAGCTTGGGAGGGGGACCTGGGTGGGGTTTTAGCCCCATCCAACAGCGGATGATTGCACGGGGCAGCCATCTGCAGCTCAGATGGGCTGAGGCATGTTTACCCCATCCCCTAGCCCAAGTGGGGCTTGGGATGGCACATGCCCAGCCATCAGGGCCCTGCTCCCATGCAGGGAGGTACCAGTGCACAGCTGTGGGTTGGGGGGATGCCCTTCCATTTCACTCTCCAGCTAATCTTCAGGAGGAGGAAAAACATACGCAGTACAAACTCCATCATAGAACAGGTGAGAGACCAGGTAAAAATCCAGTCTGCAAGCCTGAGCTGGACACAACAGATGGACAATCGAGAGAACCAATGCATGCAAGACAGGAGAAACAACTATGGAAACATGATGTCACAAATCCACACCTATGTACTCACCAGGTCTGAAAGAGCCAAGACCTCATATTGGAGATGCCTTCTAGGAGAGCAAGGCTCTCCTCTCCACACTGTAGGAGAGGAGAGGAAGGCCAAAGAGAGGGGGCATCGGTCCCACAGCAGAGCCGCAAACTGAGGCAGAAGAGATGCTCTACAAGGGCCATTCACAGATACCTGTATCCACAGAGAAACATCTTCACCGACACTGGTTAGGGGTGAGACCCTCTAAACCTGATGCCAGAACCATCAGGTAAAGCAGTAAAATAACAGAGATGGAATCGGAGAAGACAGCTTCCAATGAGAAAACATGGATAGACCACAAATAAAGACTGGCTGCCCAATGCCAGGTTAACTCTGAAAACCTACCAGTACAGTTTGCTTGGTCCCAACAACACAGTTCCTCACTCAGTGAAAGGACACTGCCGCAGGAAAGAAAGAGATTAATGGACTTAACACAGCCTAGCAAACAACAAAGAGTGGGTTTTGAGAGACTGGAGGGGGCACCAGAGGGAGAAGGGGGAGGGGTCCCAAAAACCATTTACCAAGGTTGTGATTTAAAGAATAAAAATAAAATAAATTAAAAAGAATTTCTGGTTAAGTAGAATAAGCTTATAAGAAATATGAATATTTAAATTATGCTGCCATTAGATACTTGCTAAAGAGAATGGCAAAATGTTTTCCCTAGGATTTGTTTGCTTTGTGTCTTAAACTTTCAAAAATTCAGCTCAAAAATTCATTCTCAGTCTTTACAGGTTGAAAATTTAGAAAATACATTGATTTAAGATCACTGAAGTTGAAATTGTGGTAGCATGAGCTTGGTCAAGCCTTTTAGCTTTTGTCATCCTTAAACTGGGGATAATAATAATGCCTACATTAGAGGGTCATGTGAAATGAAGTGGGTTAACAAATGGAAGAATATAGTATACTAAGTTTGATGCTTACTATGTACAGCATATTACATAAATATTAACTATTATTTTGTATATATTCTTAGTAATTTGGAACCAGCAGTTGCAAGCGGTTTTCTCCTAGGTAATTCATTTACCCTTGAGACAACTAGGGTAAGGGATCAATCAAACTGTAAATAGGAAAAAATGTCTTAGTAACTGCTCTTCATTGAGTGACTGAACAAATAGAAGATAAAAAAATTTAACTCTTTTTTTTTTTTTAAAGCCTGGTATCATATATAACAGTTTATATTGCTACATGGTAATGACTTAAAGAAAAAAAGATTACTTTTTTTTTTTGAGTAGATGAAAACCGTAAAGAACTGGTACCTTTTTCCTTCATACTTTTATTGCAGAGCCATCTTAGCATTTCTGAATTATTTTGTAAGCAAATGATGTTAGAGAAGAAAGTATTTTAGGAAAAGAAAGCATTATCAAATGCAGTATTAGCAATATAGAAAGCATTATCAAATGCAGTAATAGCAATGATAATTTGATGTATGTTTTATGCTCTGTTAAATACTGAATATCATACTTAAATAGTATCTTCCTTCCAGATTCTATAATTTGCAAATATGTAATATTTTATTAATAGATCTTTTTATTCTCATTAGGGTTTGAAATAAACCAAAAATATCATTGATAAAGTAATATTAGTAAACATTTTAAAATGCTTCACTTCCTAGTACTTTTTTAGCACAATGATTTATGTAGGTAACTCAATATTTATGCATTAAATAACAGAAGTAGATGACTAGTCAGATCTAGGGAGAAAAGGAGGAAAGAATTAAATATAATGGCATAAACCTGGGGATACTAGTAGAAAGTAACTTTGGGGGTATTGTCTTAGTGAAATTAAAGCTTAAATATGTTGATTTCATGTGCAAAATGACTTCATTTAGATATAAGTAACTGGAATTTGAAAAATAGTATGAATATGTAAGGTTTATTATAACTGAGGTAGTAATTGAAGAATTAATTCACTAAGGAAATGTGTAAGGCAGAAAAATAGAAACCAAATGAGAAAATACTGGACAATACATTGTTATAGGAGTGAAGATTCTTAAGAATGAATGGCTTGTTTGTGGTGACATATTTTGTGAACAGGTGGTGAGAATAAGTATTAAGTATAGGTCTTATATTTGATAAAAGTTCATTGGTGAATTTTGAAAAATTATCCTGTGCTAATTTTCTTCCACTTTTTAAGAATTAAAGTCACTGAGACAAATGTATGTTTCTGTCTGTGAAATTTGACTAGAAAGAGTGGGGAAATAGAACAGATCTTTAGGAATGAGTAGAATAAAGTAAAGGTTTACTGAGGCTATAGTGCAGATGAAGGTTTGGAGCTAGAGAAACCCTCTTAGATTGTTGATAGGAAAGTAGACTAGGCTAACCACTGTGGAAGACAGTGTGGAGTTTCTTCAAAAGACTGAAAATGAATCTGCCATGTCACCCAGTAACTTCACTCTGGGTAGCTATCCAGAGAACACAAAAATACTAACTTGAAAGGAAATACACACTCCTGTGTTTATTGCAGCACTATTTTAGATGGCCAATGTACGGAAATAACTTAAATGCCTCAAAACAGATGATTGAGTCAAAACAGATAAGTGGATCAAACAGATATATACACAATGGAATACTACTCAGTGATCAAAAAAGATAAATTTATGCCATTTGGTGCAATATGGACCTGGAAGCGATTATCCTGAATGAAACAGACCAGGAGGAGAAAGGTAATTACTGAATGTATGAAATATAGAGAAACCAAACAAAAAGGGCAGACAAAGGCAAACTATAAGACCAGTTCTTGAAATCTGACCATAGATCCTCAGCTCTAATAGGGAGGTATAAGAATAACGGAGGGGTGAGGGGGGGGGGCGGCAGCATAAAGTGCAAAAGACCTTGGCAGAAGACGATGGGTGCTTTGGTGGTGGGAGTTCAATGACCACACCTAAGGAAAGAAATCCTTTATTATAATCAAACCATTTACAGGGATGTTGAGCAATGGTACTTCATTAATAAAAGCAAACAAAAACCACCTCAACTTCAAAGACCTAAGAATATCCTGCCATACATAGAAAATACATTTGTTGGTAGTACTTGGTCTATATCTGTCAGTGTATACTACTCCTGGGCTATGAAATCTACTCTCTTTTTCTTTTTTGGTTCTACAAATTAAAAATAAAGAGGCAATGAAAGATCTAAATGAAATGTCTTAAAATAGATAGAACAAAGCAAAAAAAAAAATACATATAATGGAATTGACTGAACCAGATCACTAAATCAGGGATGGAAAGAAGAATGTAAGAATGTTAATTCTACTAGGGCAGGGATTTTTATTTTTCTCATGATTGATCTCAAGTGCCCAGACTAGTGCTGGCACATAGTAGATATGTAATAAAAATTTGTCAAATGAATGAGAGAGTAGTTGAGATAGTGAATTTATGATCTAGGTACTGGAAATTACTTTAACAGAATATAATGAGCATGAGAAAATTGTGGAAAGAAAATGATTTTGATTTTAGATATTTAGAGTTTGTGTTAGCAGACATGTGACTGACAATATAGATATGGGAGATAATCATATAAAACTAGTAAATGCCATGGATTTTATAAGTGCACACAGTTTTATAAATATTAATGCACAGAATTTATAAATGTGAGTATAAAATGACAGATTCCACATTAGTTATTATACATTACATATGTTTTATACATTTACTGTAAACAATAATTTAATATAAAACTTATGTATATTGAATTACTTTTTGCTGATTGGTACTTTTGAAAATTTCATGAAAACTGGGACATGCATAATTTTTCTAATGGCCTCAGACTAAGTATGTATGAGTACATTATTTCAAAATAGTAATATATTAAAAGAATTTATGAGTTTTTATTGATAGTATGAAGTCTATCATCAAATCCCAAATTAGGGTGGTCTATTTCTCTTTGAGAATAGAAATAAAGATTATTTAGGTGATAATTCTTTGTTCAGCATACATGAGAATGTTTGATGTTTTCTTTTGAGGTTTATAGTTTGATTTTTCATAGTTACTTTCTTAATTACGTTTTCAATGTGCTTGCCATTTTAGTATCAGAAAAGTATGACTGATAGGCTAGATGATGAGACAAACCAGGCCAGATGTGATTGACTTGTGCATTACTCACAGACTACCCATAAGACTATATTAAAAATTTGTTAGTTTGACAGAGTTCAGCTAAAGTAATGTAAAATTCACATTTTGTCCATTTATTGACACTGTTAAAAGAGCTTATGACTCCTTTAAAAACTTTATAATTTCAAATGATTCTTGCCCTTTCTCTGTAAATATTGTCTATTAATCCATTGATTAGATTGCACTATGCTGACTTTGTTGAAGCAAGTTGAAGAACAACATAAATTGGATATTTTATTAATAGAGATGATAATCATTGTAGTATGTTACATATGGATGGGGCTATTGGTGAACTGGAAGGAGGTAGACTTTTTTCTAGCTGTCATCTCCTTTAAATGGGTTGTGAAACCTGTATGTGTGCTTTAGAAAGACAATTGAGCGATAGCTTATGATGGGTTGTTAAAAATTAACAACTTAAGAAATTGTGTTGGCATTTCTATTGAACATGTATGTTAAATTTCACAGGGGCATATTTTACATCGTTCAGATCACCATCTCATAAACTAGTAACGTGAGGAGATTATAATGCCTGTGCTCAGGCTTGTTTGGTCATGTTGACTTCAAACAGTGCTGTGGTACTTTGTGAAGAGTCAGTAAGTATTGAGGCATGCTAGTGCATGATGATTTATTCATGTCTAATATATAGGGAAATGATTCCATAGCCCATTCATTGAGCACTTTCTGTATTTCAAGCACTGTTCTAAATATTATTCATATTATTCATCAGTCATAATTAATCTAAGGATTTGTGTTCTAAGAATTTTAGATGTCCGCAATAGAATTCTGAGGTACATATTCCTATTTTTCAGATGAAGTCACTGACGTACAGAGAAATTAGTTTTCCCAAGATTACACAGCCAATGAATATCTTTAGAGTTGTTTTTCATACATGTTGTCTAATTCTGTAGCTCCTACCCACTCTGTTATGCTGCCTCATAGAAAGAGATACTAAGAAACTTGCATCTCAGTTGACAGAGTTATTTCAGCTTTCCAGACTTGGAATAGGTATGTTGGCAGTCAGCACTGTGTATTACTATTACCAACAGCGGTTTTGTTTCACCAAATGTCTTTTTTTCTTTGGCATGTTAATACTGTTGGTTGAGTAATATTGGTGATAATATTTGCATTTACTTTGTAAGCTTTTACTGAGATAGGAGTTGTTACGAGGTTTATCCTAGTTTTTAAATGTATCAGTAGTATTGTAACAGATAATTTAATACTTAGCTTTTACAGCGAAGATGCTGATGTAAGGAAGTTCTAAATCCTTTGGAAATCAAATCTTTCTTAATATACTTAATATATATTATACAAATTCATATTTTAATATGAATGCAATTATTTTAATGAATGCAATTATATATAATGCAATATGCAATTATTACAATGACTATGCGGTTATTATAAATAATAGTATTGCATTTTCTTAAAATAAAAGCACAAATTGAGGTAACTATGACTGTTAATTTGTATTTGGATGTATTGCTACCAACCCAGGTAAGTGTGTTGGTAGTAATTATATGTGGATAATGCATAGGTGGTAAAGTAGACAATACTGTTTATGTCTCCTCTGTCTTGCCCATTGGTGACTATACTGTTACTGCAAGCATGGAATAATGTACTGTTTATAGAAGTCTCTAGCAAATATTAAGATAAAAAACAGAAGGTTTCTTATTTGAAGAAAATTGTAGTAGCGAGGAACAAAAAAAGTTGTCCTTAATTTTACTGAGAGATGTCTTGATTTAATTGAAATTATGATTCAGTTTTTAATCATTAAAGACTTATCATTTTTCTCTTTATAAAATTTTAACTCACTTGAAAATTTTAATTTGGTAAGCATTCTGTTTGCAAGTTTAATTTGTTTTCATTATATGCCAAAAATTCTGCTTAGTTTGCTTTGTCAGTGTATTTTGTTAGTCATCTTTAAGGTAATTTTCTCCAAAGAAGAAATCTTTGACATTCAAGAACTATATAGTGAACTGCTACTTTCTACAAATGACTCTGCCAGTCATTGTGATTTATTTCTTTCCTGATACCATCATTAAATTTTGGTATACATGCCTATAATAGTCCAGAAGTAGAAAATTTCACTCAGACATTTGAATCTCTGCCCAGCTTAGATTTGTTTCCATAGTAATCTGGTTGTATTATTTACTTCTTTCTTATATTTTTATGCTATTTTTTTCCTTTTAGAGATTTGCTATTCCCTCAGCAATATTCTTTTCATTTAGTCTCTTAAAATAACTGTGGAAGCACTGTAATATAACTACCATTTTATTTATTTTTTTTATTAAATAATTTATCAAAGCAAAAGAGACAACAGACAAAACAAAAAGAAATCCAACCAAATGTGAGAAAAATTTTGCCCTCCACAAAAGGGATATGTTTGATAACACAGATCCACAAGGAACTCACACAACTTAGAAAAAACAAAACAAGAAGCCCACTCAAAAAACGGGGAGAACTAAAAAGACACTTTCCCAAAGAGGAAATACAAATAGCCAACAGGCACATGAAAAATGCTCAAGTCACTAGTAATCAGGGAAATGCAAATCAAAATCACAATGAGATACCACCTCACACCAGTTAAGAATGGCCTACATAAAAAACAAACAAACAAACAAACTGGAACAATAAGTGCTGGTGTGAATGTGGAGAGAAAGGAACCCTCTACACTACTGGTGGGGATGTAAACAGGTTCAGTCACTATGGAATGTTGTGTGGAGGACCCTCAAACTAATGAAAATAGAAATACCATTTAACCCAGTAATTGCTGTACTGGGAATCTACTTGAAGGAGACCTCAATACTTATACAAAGAGACACCTGTACTTCGATGCTTACTGCAGGACTATTTATAATTGCAAGGACATGGAAACAACCCAAACGTCCCAAGACAGACGAATGGATGAAAAAGATGTGGTGTATATACACAATGCAATATTACTCATCTATTAAAAATAGCAAACTTGGTGAATTTGAGATAACTTGGATGTACCTAGAAGAAATATTAGCAGAAACAGGTCAGAAAGAAAAAGACAGAAACCAAATGGTTTCACTAATATATGGGACAATAATATAGGAAAAACAGACAAAAGGCCAGGAGGAAGAGTCGAAACAAGCTGGCAACCAAACTAAAGAACACAACTGGAGAGGGGGAGTTTGAGGGGAAGCAGTTAGGGAGGAGAGGTGGTGGGTGAACCCCAGGGAATACAAAGATGTGAAATATATATTAATAACTACCAGTATATACCTGTAAAAACATTTTTATAAAATTTCAGTCTGTGAACTGAAATAAAGACTTTCTGATGTTTGATAAGCTCTTCTGAACTAACTTTTAAACTTGAAATTAGTGGTTTAATTATATGGAAAATATTGACAGTATACATTTTTCTTAAAAAGTTAATTAACTGTCATATTCACTTACAGCTTTTATGTACAAATAACTCTTAAAGATTAATGCTCAGAAAACATGAGACTTAATCTTAGGAAAACTGTGGCACACTAGTAAAGGTTTTCCAAAAAGATTTCTGTGCGGATATGTTATGACACCTCTTTTCACACCAGCAGCCATTTCTCCAACACCAACTGTGTGTTGAACAATTCAGTTCAATTCTTACACTCTCTGGAGCACAGACCTCACAAGTTAAGGGCTTCCTTCCACAAGAATGCCTGACACTTAGAATGCCAGGTTGCTTGTATTTCTGGCTGACTACATATTTTGACATTTCCCTCACCCCCAACCCCCACATTTGATAATTTTCTATAAGGACTCACAGGTTTTGTGAAAGTGCCATGCTTATTAATATTATAGATTTATTATAAAGGATATGATTTAGGAACAGCCAAAAGGACTATATATGGGAATAGAGATACCACAGAGCTTCTGTGTACTCTCTCAGCATATCAGTGTGTCCACCAACCTGAAGAGTCTCTGAAACCTCAGTTTTTTGGGGAGTTTTTATGGTGGTATCGTTAAGTAAATAATGATTTATTAAATGTTAAGCCATTGGTGCATGAACTTGATCTCCAGCCACTTCCCTTCCCCAGAGGTCTAGAAGCGGTAGAGCTGAAAGTTCTAATCCTCTAAACGTATTATTCATGTGATTGGTTTTCCTGCGGACCTGTTCCATCATAAAATGTAGCTGCCACCACACCATGAGCTGTGTTCAAAAGGACATTAAATTCCCATTAGGTTAACAGAGTACCTCAAATTCTGTATTGTACATCTTAATGAATATTTTTGAATTTCAACATTTGTGCAGATGTTTTTATTTATACATAATTTACCTACAAGAAATTTGTGTAAACTTGGGCTAAAATCAGCACTGTTTCAGTTAAAATTTTTAATTTCCCCTATTTAATTGAAAAAAAATTCTGTATATTTTCAGACTTGGTTAGTCATGGAACTAATAGTTTGGTCATTAATCAGAAGAAAATGATAAATTGTTAAGGAGATTTAATAAATTTGAATATAGAGTAGGTTACTCAGGACATTTGTTTATTCTCTTTGTTTTTATAAGTTTGACTCTAGGCCATTGGTTCTGGGGTGGAATGATTTTGTTCCTTTCTCTTTAGGAGATATTTGGCAATACCTAGAGACATTTTGGATTGTTGCAATTGGTCTGATATCTAATATATAATGGGTCTCTAGGTGCAAGAGATTCATTAGACATTGACAACATTAAATATTTAGAACCCTGCAGTGGGCAGATTTGGGAATGACCTCTGTGTAGATAGAATTTGAAGCATTGACAGTGGATAAATTCATCTAAGCTCACAGTAAGTCTTGAATTTAGAAACCATATCCACTTAATTTATTCTACCCTGTTTTGGAGGGAAGGACCCCCTAGGATAAATCCAAGGACTTGTATTTTTATTATGGACAGTATCTCATGGAATATTTTATGAAGTTTCTTCCACCATCATCCATCTCTTGTACCCTCCCCCTACCCTTAACTTCAGAAACCTTCAATTGGTTTATTAATATCTGCTGGTTTTTCTAAGTATTTTACTTTGTTGAATTGTTCTCTGTATGAGTAGTACCTAGTACTTGTCATTCTGACTTGATTTACTACACACAGTTACCTAGAACTCCTGTTTTGCTGTAAAGGCAGCATTTGTCTTTGAGATTGAACAGTATTCCTTAGTGTGGATCTTCTTGAACCAATCTTTTTTATTGATGGACTTCCATGTCCTAGCTATTGTAAATAGTGCTGCAGTAAACATTGTAGAATGTTTAGTTTTCTGAGTTGCTGGTTTCAAGACCTTTGGATAGATGTCCAAGAGTGGGATTGCTAGGTCCTGTGGTATTTCCACTTTTAATTTTTTCAGGTAAATTCAGATTGATTTCCATAGTCATCTAGCAGGTTACATTCCCACTAACAGTGTTTAAAGGGTTCTTTCTATGCATAACTTCTGGTTCATATTAGGGGTCTTTAATATGTGCCATTCCCACAGTTGTGGAGTGATAATTCATTGTGCATGACTTAGAAGTAATGATTAACATTTTCCCATATATCTATTGACTTTCTAGATATCCGCTTTGGTGAGTAGTTTATTTGCATCTTCTCCCTATTTATTACTTGGGTTGTTTGGTTACCATTTTTTTGAAGGGGAGGGCCTCCAAGTGTAAATCTGAGGCCTTTATTTTTATATTTTTATAAATGATCTATCATAAAATTTTGTAAACAAATTTCTTTACCATCCATTATTGTTTTTTATATAGCTTCTATATTAATCCCTTATCAGTTATATATTATATGAAAATTTTCTCCTATTCACTAGGAAGTCTTTTCATATAAATTTATAAAATTCATATAAATATCTGTGTAACTGTTTATTTTTGCTTTTCTGTGCCATAGAAATCAAGTCTCCAAAAACATCTTTATAATTGGTGTCTTGGAATGTATTGCCAGTGTTTTCTTCTATATATTTTATTGTTGCATGTTTTACATATCAATTTTTAAACCCATTTGAAATTTATTTTTGTGCATTGGATTAGAGAGTGATCCAACTTCATTTTTTTAAATATGTGGCTTCCAGTTTTCCCAGCACCACTTACTAGACATTCCTTTTTTCATTATATATTTATTTGATTGCTTTAAAATAAATTAAGTATTGATTTGTATATGGATTTAGTATCAGGCTTTTGATTCTATTCCATTGACCTATGAGTCTGTTTTTATGCCAATACTGTATTGATTTCAGTACTGTTGGTTTAAAGTCAATACTGTATTGATTTCAGTACTGTTGGTTTAAAATGGTATAAAATCAATTAATGTCACCCCATCCTTGAGCATAGGCTGTTCTATCTCCTTATGTCATAATCTGACTCCTTTAATGTCTTTTGGTTCTCATTGTTTAGGTTCTTTACTTCCTTGATTAGGTTAATTCTGAGGTACTTGATTCTTTTTGAAGT
The DNA here is from genome assembly GCA_004024945.1 of Uropsilus gracilis. NCBI lineage: Eukaryota > Metazoa > Chordata > Mammalia > Eulipotyphla > Talpidae > Uropsilus > Uropsilus gracilis. Next base: position 28,017 of record PVHY01008101.1, read on the forward strand.
GATTGTGAATGATATTATCTCCTTAATTTCTTTTATTCCTCCCTGCTCATTGTTTATATACAAAATGATATATAAACTTTTGTATGTTGATTTTGTAAATCTGTCACTTTGTTATACTTGTTTCTAAATAGCTTTTTTTTTTGCCTAATCACTTTGCTCTAAATAGCTTTTTTTTTGCATAATCTTCAGGGATTTCTGTATTTAATATCATTTGTGATTAATGCTAGCTTTACTTCTTTTTGACTTAGATTCCCTCTATTTTCTGTTTGATTGTTTAGCCCAAATCATTAATAGGAAGGTAAGCAGAAATAGTAGAAGGAGGCATTCCTGTCTTGTTTTCACCACTGCCTTTAGTTTTCACCATTAGTAATTATACTGTCTGTTGGTTTGTAATATATGGCATTTATTATATTGAGACAGGTTCCTTCTATTCCCATTTACTTGAGTTTTTATTAGAAATGAGTGCTGAAGGCTGGGCACGGTGGCTCGTGCCTGTAAGCTTCAGCCTATGAAGCTCCGGGGCTAGGGATCGCAGTTCGAGTTCCACTTGGGGCCCGTAGTGAGACCTAGTTCCAAAAAAATAGCTGGGTGTGGTGACACACGCCTGTAATCCTAGCTACCTGGGAAGCTGAGGCTGGGGATTGCTTGAGTCTGTGGTACCCCAGGCAACAAGAGCCTGCAGTTCCACAGGCAAAAATAGTGAGACCTAGTCTCAAAAAAAAAACGAAAAACAAAAAAAAGAAATGAGTGCTGAAATTTATCAAATGCTTTCTCTGTGTCTGTTGATGATATCATATGATTTTTACCTTTTTTTAATACAGTTATTACATTGATTTTTTTATATAAGTTAAACAACCTTTGTATCCCTGGGATAAAACTTCCTTGATCATGATTCATCCTTGTGATAGATTGTTGAATTCAGTTTGCTAGTATTTTATTGAAGATTTTTACATCAATTTTTATCAGGGATATTGTGCTACAGTTTTCTTGTGCTACCATTCTCTAGTTTCAGTATTAAGGTAATGCTGGCATTGTAAAATGTATTAGACAGTATTCAGTCATAGTTTTTTTTTTAAACAATTTGAACAAGAAAGGCATAAGTTATTTATTAAAGGTTTGATCAAATTTGTAAAACCATCTTACTATGGCTTTTGTTTGGGGGAGGTTGTTTTAATTACTGTTTAGTTTCCATCTTTATGATTCATTTATTCAGCTTTTCTTCCTGATATAGTGTTGGTAAGCTATATTAATCTAGAAGTTTGTCCATTCTTCAAGATTATAAAATTTATTGGGATATAATTGTTCATAGTAATATCTTATATGATTCTTTGTTTTTCTATGCCATCTATGTACTTTCTCTTCTTTCATTTATGATTCTGTGTATTAATAAGTTCTCTCTTTATGTTAACCACCTAGAGGTTTATCTGTTTTGTTTATCTCCTCAGAAGATCTTCTGTTTAGTTTCTCATTTATTTCACTTATTTTTATTATTTGCTTTCTGCTGCTAACTTTGGGTCTTGTTTCTGTTTTTTCATGTTGCTTTAGGTGTAGTGTTAAGTCGGTTATTTAGGATTTATTTTATTGCTTTTTAATGCATACCTATATTGCAGTTATCTTTCCTCTTAGGACCACTTCTGCTTTGTCCCATAGCTGGTAGCCTGTACCCTCATTTTCATTATCTCAGGGTATTTGGGGATTTGGTTTTAATTTCCTTTATTATCCAGTAGTTATTCAGCAGAATGACTTTTTATTCCCTGTATTTTTATGCTTTTCCCTGTTAATTAAAATAATTGGTTCCTAGCTTTATAGCATTATGGTCAGAAAGAGTATTTGGTATGATTTTAATATTTGTAGTTTTACTGACAATTGTCTTGTATCAACATCTAGTTTGTTCTTGAAAATGTTACATATGCACTTGAAAAAAATGTATATACAGTAGTTTGGGTTACTCTATAGGTATTTGCTAACTTTATTTGCGCTAACTCTGAATTTGAGACTATTGTCTTTTTATTCTCCATCTTGTCAGTTGGTCCATAGTTGTAAGAAAAATATTAAAATTACATACTACTATGCTGCTGTCAGTATCACTCTTTAATTCTGTTTGTAATTATTACATATTGGTATTCTATCATTTGTTGCATATTTATTTGTATTATTTCTCCTTGTATTAAATCATTAGTTATAGTGTTTGTCTTTAGCTGCTTTTACCTTTTCAAATTGGAAGCCTGTTTTATCTGGTGTAAACATAACTTTCTCACTTTTTTTAATTAACATTCACTTGAAGGCTTGTCTTCTAGCTTTTAACTCAATTCTGTGCTTGTGTCTGTTGGTAAGGTGGATTTCCTATAAACTTTGTTTGCAGTACTTTGTTTGGAAATCTATTTAACCTCCCTGTACCTTTGCTCTGGGGAATTCAGACCATTTACAATTAAGGTGATTATTGAGATATAAGTGCTCCTTGTCATTATTTATTCTACCATTTTGAAAAACAAAGGGTTTCAAAACCCCCTTTTAAAAGTGTAACTATCCAGATTACCTAAATATGGTGATAATTAATTCATTGACTTGAAAATAACTGTGAAATTATCTTATAGTATCTTTATCTTATTTATAAGAACTTTGCAGACCTGCAGTGGAAACTGTATCCAAAGTGCAAACAGTACTGTGTATAGTGTATTTAACAATGTGAATGTACTAAAACCACTAAAATGTTAAAATGGTTATAATGGTAAATAATTTTATGTACATGTATGTTACCACAATTACAACAATTAGTATCCAGTGTTTCTTTTTTTTTTTTTTTTTAATATACTATAGGAGACTATTCCTGTAGAACTGTTGCTATGTTTCTCTGTTTATTTTTAGTGATAAGTTTATGCTATTGGGAGACTTTGTACTCTTTCCTAAATGTCCCTTAGTTTTTAAAATGTACTAGTCAGCGCATATCTAAAAGAAGACAATACAGGATTGATATGGAAGTATAATTTAATTTTAGCTTATTAGAGTTAATTGAAGTACTTCACTCAATTTAGGGAACTATATATAGTCATTGTTTGGATATTGAAAAAGTGGTAATTGTTTAAGCTTCAAAAGCTTTCCATGTGAAGACTACTCATGATTTCACACACCTCTTTTCTCTTTCTAATAGGCTTTCAAGGATATGCTGTATTCGGCTCAGGACCAGGCACCTTCAGTGGAAGGTAAGATGTTATTAATCCCTAAGTTGTCATATAAAACCTATTTTTAAGTAACAGTGTTTTTAAATGTAGAATATGAAGCTAATATGATATACTGTTATATGGAATTTTTCTGCTTTTGGTAATACATGATTATTTTAGATCAAAAAATTACTTGCAGTTTACCTTATATTACTTTAGATGACTCTTTTATGTCCTTAAATCACCTTAGTACTGTGAATCAAAGATAGTGATTTAGAGTTTATTCTTATCTGTGTTATACTCCCTGCACTGTATTTTTATGTTTGTCTGTCTATCCATCCATCCATCCACCCCATTATTTGGTGATTCCTTAGTGCATAATTAGTTTGGGCAACACAGCTTTCACTTTCTATTTATGGTGTCTCTTTAGACAGGACTATTTTAAAAAATGGTACATGCTTATTCTGTGTGTGTGCGTGCGTGCATGCGCACATGCTCAGCATGTGGGCATGTTATAAAAACATGTACAGTGTGCATATGTAGTTTCACAGTCATAAAATCACTCAACTAAGGATAGTTCTTATCTCCCCAATACCTTCATTGAACCTACTTTTCCATTTCTGCTCACCAGCTCATTCTTCAGTTTAACTTTGATAGATTTGGATCTATTTGTAAGGTTAAAATTATAGTTCTCATATAATCAAATAAAAGCTAATTTAACAATTGTTTCTTGCTGGGCACGGTGGCTTGTGCCTGTCAGCTTCAGCCTTTGAAGCGGCCGGGGCTAGGGATCATGGTTTGAGTCCCGCCTGGGGCCCGTAGCGAGACCTAGTTCCAAAAAAAATAGCTGGGTATGGTGGTGCGCGCCTGTAATCCCAGCTACCTGGGAAGCTGAGGCTGGGGATTGCTTGAGTCTGTGGTACCTCGGGCAACGTGAGCCTGCTGTTCCATGGGCAAAAATAGCGAGACCTAGTCTCAAAAAAAAAAAAAAAAATTGTATCTTGAGAATGTTCCTTTTGAGATGGAGTATTAATTTAAAATTTTACATTAAAAATTTTCAGGTATGACTTACGTGAAAAAGCGTATACCAAGAATATTCTATATGATCTGTATAGATGCATATCTTTATGAGTCATCAAACTGGAATTTTGTTAAGTCATTCTAATGACAAGCTTTTGGAGGCTTATGTTTATGACATTGAACAGATGCTGAGATTGTTTAATAAAACTTGAGCTATAATTAAAAATCTCATTGTTTTTAGTGACACAGGAATATGCATCTTCACCCCTGAATAATTCTGAATTCAAAATGTGCTTTCAACATCTCAAAATATTTCCCATACCAGTTTAAACTAGGGTACTAGCACTTACATATTAAGTTTATTTAAATAACAAGTTATTCAATTCTCTAATAACTCCAGATACTTAGGATTTATCATTTGGTTTAATTCTTTGTTGGGTTATCTTTTACATGTTTCAAAATATATTAAGAATCAACAAAAATGAAATTATATGAAATTAAGCTCCCTCATCCCATGTAACTTGATTAAATTTTGATTCTTTTCATTTTATTTTTAAGGTTGCTGTACTTAAGTTGTTTTTTTTGTTTGTTTGTTTGTTTTTTTAAGTTTATCTTTAAAACCATTAGGAGTTGCCAGGTGTAGTTGGACTTTGTAGAAAAAAATCTGCTCATGTTGCATTATTTTATAGTAACAGATAAACCAGAGTGTAGAACTACAAACTCAATAGCAAGAATAAAAGAAATGACTATCATTTAAACTAAACACCATACAGAAGACAGTAACTGTGTCATTTGTAGCAAAAATACTCTTTTTTTTTTTGAGATTAGGTCTCACTATTTTTGCCTGTGGAACCACAGGCTCATGTTGCCCAGGGTACCACAGACTCAAGCAATCCCCAGCCTCAGCTTTCCAGGTAGCTGGGATTAGAGGCGCATGCCACCACACCCAGCTATTTTTTTGGAACTAGGTCTCGCTATGTGCCCCAGGAGGGACTCGAACCACGATCCTTAGCCCCGGCCGCTTCATAGGCTGAAGCTTACAGGTACGAGCGACTGTGCCTGGCTTTGTAGCAAAAATACTCTTAAGATACATTGATAATTACCATGACTTTTATTAATCCCCTTCATACTGATTCACGTTCCTAGTAATTTTCATTTTCTTTTAGCTGTTATTTCATTCACTTTTAGGGAAAAACTGAATTCTATGAAGCACACTCAAGATGAGTGTAGTTAAGGGTCTTTTCTTTATCTTGTATTGCCCAGACATAACTTCTTTGGACCATGTTATAAAAAGAGTGTTGTTCGATAATCATGCAGAAGTACAGCTATTTTCATAAGGAAAATATTTTGCGTTTATTCTTTCTACTCAGGTGAACAGACTAAAGTCATGTAGCTTTTAATCTTCTTAAAACATGAATTTTTTGCTTTTGAAACACTACAAAAAATTGAAACTAGAAACTGAAACACTGGAGAATTGAAACTACTGGAAAGTGGTTTAAGGAACACTTAATACTATGAGTATTGAGATTAGTAAAAGATATGTTAAAGGGACTATACTTTTTTTCTCACTTACCTTTTACTTGTATATTTATTGTCTTTACAGGGTATTGCATTTAATTTATTCTTTTATTCTTGCTATTGAGTTTGTAGTTCTAGACTTTTGTTACCAGTTAAAATAAAATGATGCAACAAGAGCAAAATTTTCAACAAAGTTCAAGGTAGGACTGACTGTTAACTTTTAATATTATTAAAGAAAAAAATATTTGCTAGGTCTTGATTATATTTTTAATATCGTTTTTCTTTCTTTTTCATTTTCCTTTTTTCTACCCCGTAAGTTTGCTAAGTTACCTTTGGTGCTAGATCAGATTGAAAGTGGGTAAGAAAACAAACAAAAGCAGAGAACTTAATTAAACTTACAAAAAGGAGCAGCTGGCCCTTTAAATCCAAGCCACTCATCAGGTCCATTTCATCCCGGGAGAGTGGTAGCAAGACCACACTTGTGAAAAGCATCAAGGACAGATTTATTCACTTCTAAAAGGACAAAATAGACAAACCTTTCTGAGGGCACAAGGGACCCCTTTGGTAATCTTACCACATACATAGTCCAGTCTCTAGTCCAAAAGAGCTACACGTGGGTCCCTCAGCCACATGCATCCACAAAATAGTGATTGTCCTACCTTCAAGCCAAATGAAGAAACCAAGATGGCCTTGTCAGTCCTCCTCCAAAAGGTACAGCTGTTCATTTCAAGCCAAATAAAGAAACCAAGATGGTGTCCTTGATCCAGCCCCCAAAGCAGGAGCTTCAAATTCAATGAAGAAATAAAGATGATGTTAGACAGTGTCATAGCTCCTTCTCCAAAAAGGCACAGCCCCAACAGTCTTTCAGCTTCAACTCACTTCAACTCTAAAGTGGCCTGAAAAACAACAACCCTCCATATTCTCTTCAGGTCTCCAGATAATTCCAAAGCTTCACAGTTTCAAAGTTAAAGCAAGTTTTCAAGTTCTAAATTTCCAAGTCAGCTTACACAAGTTACAAGTTTGTCTAGCATGCTTCCCCAGACTCCTCACCATGGCTTTCTTCCCTGCCCTGCTGCCGCACATGGTAGTAGTTGTTCCACGGCCTCCAGCCTCCCTGCTGCTCCTCCGCTTTCTCTTAAGTACCCTCCCTCTTTTCTTCTTTGAGAAAGCTTGGCTTCCCTTCTCAAAGTTTCTGCCCACCAGGGCACAATGGCTGCTATCTTAATGCAGTATTACCATGCTGAGGCCACGCCTCCACCCCAGTTTCATCACAGCGCCCGTCAAGATTTCTTTGATATTAAAACTGGATTATTTTATAAGTTAGTAGTTCTTAGATCTGCTGTACATTTAACTAGACTTACATGCTTTGTATTTGCTTTTTATTTTCAATATAAATACTCATACTTTCTCCCTACATCAGACTGATTAAAATAAGAACTCAATGTGAAGTCCAGGCATTGTTAGATCTGCTGTCTTGGGAGAATCTCTGTCATTATTCTTAAAATATTTTAGATAAATATGGGTAATGTTAATATCTTAAAAAATAATTAGCCAGTAGTTTTTTTTAAATTTAATTAAATTAATTAATTTATTTTTTAAGAACAGGTCTCGCAATTTTTGCCATGGAACCACAGGCTCACATTGCCCAGGGTACCACAGAGTAAGCAATCCCAGGTAGCTGGGATTACAGGCACATGCCACCACTCCCAGCTGTATTTTTTTTGAGCTAGGTCTTGCTACATGCCACCAGGGGGACTCAAATCGTGATCCCTGGCCCTGGCTGTGGCTTCCTAGGCTGCCACTTACAGGCATGTGCCACCATGCCCAGCCTTAGCCAGTAGTTTTTAGATTTCTTAAATTCATTGTTATTTGATTAAGAATTTTTCCTCATTTATAGTATCTGGAGGATATAAAATATTTATTATATTGAATTAAACTTAAGTAATAGTTGTATTGCTTGTCTACATATAGGTTATTGTAACTATATGTCATTATTAGAATTAAAAACCATTTTTGCTGAGCTGTCACTTTAGGTGAGTTGTAAAGTAAGTTATCTCATGTTTTACACTACTTTTGTTATGATAGAATAGATTTATAATTATAGTTAAAGATAAGTGACTTGAAATGAATTCTTTAAAAGTGAAATGGTTTTTTGAAAGCTGATTATATAATTGAGTCATGCTGTAGTGGGGAAGGAGTGAGAACAGGGTAGGGAGAGAGCATAACTATGATGGAAGACTTATGGATACCTTGGGTTGTGGGGATGCTACCGACACTACACTGGAAGGGGAGATCCTCAACTTCCAAAATACAGTGAGAAAAACCAGTGGTACTACAATAAAAAAATGTATTAATATGTTTACCTTGTTAATAAAGGTATTTCTAATAAGAGGAGATCAAATGTATATTACTTGATAGGTATCAGATTTAAATGATTTATTGTCATAAAAAAGTAGAGTTTTTTATTTGATAAAAGATGTGAGTACAGTGGACTCTGCTGAAGGGTTATGAGTGATTTAGTGGAAGAAGAACTATAGTGAGCACATCGGAGAGGAGAAATTCTTTATTGTGAAAAAAATGAATAGGGTTGTAAATTAATAGTAATTCATTAAAGCAAAACAATAGTTTTAGAAGCTAGAATAGGTGGAAGTATAGCTAGAGTAGTGATAGTAAGCTAAATTTAATATATCAAATAGATACTATCAGGATCCTGAAATAGAAAAATAACATGAGGTAAAAATTAAGGAAGTCTCAGTAAATTGTGGATTTTTGTTAATAATAGCTCAGTATTGGTTCATTAATTGTGACAGATGTATCCTGTAAATGTAAGATTTTAGTGATAGGAAAAGTGGTTGGGAGGCATATGAGAACCCTGGACTATCTTTGCAACTTTTCTGTAAATTTAAAACAATTATAAAATATAAGGTTTGTTTGAAAAATAGATGCCATAAAGTTTTATATAGTTGTCAGTATCTGTAACTTCGCCTCTGAGTTTTCTGGAGTTCAGGGAATAGAAGAGAGCATGATTTATTTCCGAATTCACAAATTTATACTAGTGTCTCAAAGAAAAAACAAGTTTTAATGAATCTGAGATTAGACAGAAATCTTTTCCATGGACCATCATGAACAATATTTTGTTTGGTATTAATGGTTTTCACACAATAATTTTATAAAAAACATGACAGTTTCATAAGACTGCCTCCTTATAATCCCAGGGTGTAATGTAAGAACTTGCTGTCATCTTCAGGGCCCTAAATAGTGTTCCTGATCTCACATTCTGTCATTTTCTTGTTTACTAGACTTCAGTCACAGTGCTTCTTTCTGTATCTCAGTCAGGTGTGCTTACTACTCTTAAAATAGACTTTATAGATTGTGCCTTCTGCTGAGAATCATTAGGTATTTCATGACAATGTCCTGTAAGAGGACATAACTAATGTAGCTACTTTATATCGCCCTGTTTTATTTGCAGGTGTTGCTTATCTTCTGCTATTTTGTGTTTTGCCATTAGTTTGTGAATTCTCGTGATACCATCTTAAGTCCTCTGAGACCAGAGATTTAAATTTTTTTCTCCACCTTTTTATGCCTAACATCTAAAATGCACACATACCTTACATATACTGAGCACATCAATGAGTAAAAACAAAAACAAATTATTTCCCTTAATTTTCCTGGAAGTCAAGTACTGTTATGAAAAAAGGAAAAATTGATCTTTTTTTTTAACTTTAAAATATTTTTCTGTTTTTTAATATTTAAGTTCTTTTGATTTTTGAATACAAAATTTTGCCTGCTGATTAGATGACTAGCCTATTATTTGTTGTTGGTTCATGATTCCACGCTGTGGTTTTTATAAGGTATATTCTGAGGTGACAGTGTAGTATTTCTTTAAAACAAAAGAGAAGCAGGTGATGTGAGAACCTAGTTTAAAGATTTTATGTTATTTGATACCAAGATGGAACTTCCTTTAATTGCTAAGAAATCATATTTTATATGCTATAGGTGACTGACATAGGTTTTCTAAGTCATCAGACTACTACTATTGTGTTTTTACCTGTTTAGTGCACCTCCTATCAGAGAGCCATGAACTAGACATGTTTTAAAAATTCTTGAGTTGTTACAGAATCATTTTCATATATATGTACTCAGTAGAAATAGTTTTTGGTTGCTTTAATTAAGATGAAAAGACCTGATGCATTGATTGATGTCTTTTTGCATTTTGCCTCATCTTTTAAAGCATTCCTTTTGACAGGGGGAGTATTTATACATAGCTAATATTAGCTTATTTAAAGCAGTTCTTTAATTCAGTCAGTTAATAATTGCCTTTCTGAAATGGAATGTATATTTACAGTGAAGGACTGAAGTCACTGAAGACCACACACTAGTTATTGCTCTTCTGCCATTTCTTTTTTGACTCTTCCCCTCCCGCAGTCTCCTCCAATCTTGTGAACATGTTTGTTGGATCATTTTTGCTTAGGTTCCCTCTGCTTATTTTCCTTGGTTAGCAGATGTTCTACAGTCTCCCTGAGCTCCTTAGAATTCAGCTCTTAGAAGGCATTGAAGATGAAAGTGTGGTTGTAAATTATTCATTCTGATTATACGCTTGAATGGGCAGAGCCCACTTCAGGCATCTTCTACCTCACCTCTGTCCCCTGGTCTTTGTTGTTTTAACAGATGGGAGCTTGCTTTTTTATAGTTCTGAAGGGTGGAAGATTAATTACAGTTCCAAAATTCATGTAATAGTGGTGGCATGTATAGGATTATTATTAACTATACATTTTATGATACGTTGTTTCATTATACTTAGAATCTTATGTCTCTCCTCCCCCCCAATTTTTCATTTTGTTATCCCTTAAAAAAAATTTTGACTTTTCTGATCTAGAAATAAGAACATTTCATAAGAAAAAAAATTTTTTTAATTATTCACTAAATAAAAGATAAGAGTCACTGAGAGTACAAGGGACTCTAAGTCCAAAAAGTGATTGTTCAACCACGTGTCTCCAGAAAATGGCATCTGTCCCACCCTCAAGCCAGTAGCAGGATGAAGAAATAAAGATGGTGTCATCCATCTGCCTCCAAAAGGCACAGCTCCAGCATTCTTCCTGCTTCAACCCTGAAGCGACCTGAAGCATTAAGATCACTCAAAATGCCTGGCAGGGTGGCTTGTGCCTGTAAGCTTCAGCCTATGAAGTGGCTGGGGCTAGGGATCACGGTTCGAGTTCCGCCTGGGGCCTGTAGCGAGACCTAGTTCCAACAAAATAGCTGGGTGTGGTGGTGCGCACCTGTAATCCCAGCTACTGGGAAGCTGAGGCTGGGGATTGCTTGAGTCTGGTACCCCGGGCAACGAGAGCCTGTGGTTTCACGGGCAAAAGCAGCGAGACCTAGTCTCAAAAAAAAAAAAAAAAAAAAAAAAATCACTCAAAGATCTTCTTTTAGTATCACTAAAGATCACTTTAGACATCTCATGTTGAGAACAGCAGTATTCCAAGTTTTCCTCAGGTCTCCAGACAATTCCCAAGCTTTGAGTTTCTAAGTTAAAAGATGTTTTCAAGTACGAAGTTTCAAGTCGGCTTACACAGGTCACAAGTTTCTCCAGCTTGCTTCCCCAGGCCCTTTGCCAGCCTGGGCTGGGCATGGAACTTCCAGCCTCCTTGCTACTCTGCTGCTTTCTCTTCAGCTCTATGACCATACTCCTTCCTAAATCCCTTCTCACAAGAAACCTCAGTCTCCCTTCTCTGAGTCTCCACTCATCAGGGCAAAATGGTGCAACCCTACTGCTTTGTTACAAAGGTGGCCCATGAACCCCCAGTTTCACCACATTACCCCTATAAAGACCAGTCAGCACTATAATGTATTTATTATTGTTTAATATTCATTTTTCTCTCCTTTATAGGAGTTCTGTCATCTTAGCAGAAGAGTGGGTTATCTTTTTAAAAGGCTACAACTAATCTTTGAGATTAGTTAACGAAAGATCACAACTAGTCTTTCTACTTAAGGAAAAACATGATAATATGGTTTGCTTGTGACCTGGAAAATAAATGATGGTATATTTATTTACAGCAGAGAAGTTTTTAACTTCTTTAACAGGAATAACACAGTATATTAGATGGATATCCTCAGAAGCAGGTTATCCACAATGACCATAAGAGACTTCATAGTTCAGTAGTAAGATAATGATGAATAGAAGAGGTGAGATTTGGGTCTGGTCTTAAAGTATAGTTAAAATTTCAGGAGAAGGCCTACTCTCCTTCAGCCCAGAAAAACACCAGAACAAAACCAACAGGGTGTGCATACCTTAGGCTGTCAGGGAAAGAGTCAGTAGAGCACTTTAAAGAAGTAGAGGGTAAACTGTGTGAGGCCAAATTTCCAAGATGCTTAAAAAGTTTTTTAAAGTAGGGTTTTTTTTTTTTGGATAGACCAGTGTACTTCAATATTGGGATCTATTAGTTGACTAATGCAGATTAGGATTTAAATGTCATTGTAAATTCTGTATTCCAGTTTAGCAGTATCCAAAATTAAATAGGCTTGATGCTATTTTGAACTGGTTTCAAATTAAAAGCCTAGAGGAATGCAAACTGTAGATATGGAGCCATCCAGTCTTCCCCTTTCCATTTCTTAATGATTCTTAAAGTTGTGTGACATTTAGTACATTCACAGTGTTGTGCAGTCATCACTATATTAAGACACAGAGTATTCTTAAAATTTTATTCAGCTGAAAACAAGGTTTATTATGTATTTTCTTGCTAGTTTTTCAATCATTCTAGATCATATGTAGAAATAAATTGCATTTTTGATTCTTGTATTGATATTTGACTTATAATTTGGGAAATGAAAAAAGAATGCGTTGATAATAGGTGGAAAATAACCAACAATATCAGAAATTCTGAATATTTTTAAATTTCTAGTGGGGTGAATTAACTTTTTTAATAATGCAAATATTTTTAAAATTAGTTCTAATTTCAAGGTAATTTAAAAAATTTAAATTAGAACTAATTTTTTAAGACCCTGGTGGCCTTCCATTTGGGAGAGTCTACTTTTTAAAAATGTCTACACAATACTCTCTGCATAGGACTATGGGATAGATGAGAAGTTCATTTTTCTCTGTTTCTACTCATCAATTGTGTATTATGGACCTAGAAAGGTGAAGATTATGCTTTTTTATTTCTCTTGTTTTTCAAAATAAAAGAAAAAAAATTCTATGCAGGTTTTATTGAGAACATCCTGGTAGAAGCAGAGTTGATTGTTGTAAACATAAAATCTGGGAATTTGTGTAAAATATTTTAGATTTTAATGTTAATACAATGTCTTTTGGGTTTGAGTTTTGTTCGTGGGTATTTTGGTCTGTATGCTAATTTTCTCTTTTTAGCTCACTTTCTGTGGAAGTAGTGGTGGTGTTGGTAAAGTAGTATGTGATGGGAATGACAGATGAATTTCCACTTAGTGTTTCTTATTTAGGTCTGTTTTAAACCCCTGTGAGAAATGAGAATAAAACAATTATTTGTGTAGAAGAACTAAATTGACTATTTTTGGCACTACATTCAGTCAGTATAATACTGCTTTTAGATTAAAAGTAGAAACATTGAACATGTGTTACAAAAATGAATGTTGAAACCAGTTTTAAGAAAAATTATATTAAAGAATATAAATTTTAAGAATTTAATCACTCACTTTTTGTTTGCTAATTAAGAATTTAATCATTCGTTTTACCTGTTCTTGTGAATAATAGCATCTGACTTTTACATCACAGGACTAGTTTTAAGTATTTTTAATTTCCTACTTGTTTTATTTAATAGTGAATATATCTACTCTGCTTTTGAGGTAATGAAGTTTGGGGAAAAGATAGTAGTAGACTATCTTTTTTTGGAGTATTCTGAATGATTATAGGTGCTATGATAAAAGATATTAACTTTTCTAGAAATGAATTATATATGGAATTGATTTTAATTTTTGCATGTATGAGGGCAATATTTGAAGAAAAATTTAGCATAGAATACATATAATAGCTCTGATAAGAATGATCTCATATGACTAGACTAGATAAGGTAGAATTAGGATTAGTTGAAATGGAATGGTAAATTTTGCTTGTTAGAGCTTTCAAATAATTAGAATTGAACTGACTGATAAGTGAGCTTGGGTATTGGTCTACTATAGAGGGATATTGGAGAATATTTTTGCATGTTGTAGATGCAGATGTAGAATCACTAGATCAGTGATTTTTTTAATAGTGGTTATATATGAAAATCACCTGTGGAATATTAAAGAAAAAAACTAAAGTCCTCATTGTACAGCTATGTAAGAATCTTGAAACTCCATCATCAGTGTATTTTATGTTCTTAATGTCATTATAAAGTGCAGCTGGACTGTATAAGCAATTATCTATTTTCCAACTTAATTTAACAGCAACACTTCATTTTCCTGAATAGATATGAGTAATCTGAACTTGTGAATTACTTAGAAAATCTGGAATATATAGGTGGCAAGGGATATATAAACATAGATTTATTGAATCTTAGAATGGAGGTTCTAATTCTGGAAATACTAAACATTTGCATTATGAGTTCATAATGTCTAGTAAAATAATTGATTTTAAAGTCCAACATGTCTGAATCAAAATGCATTCAGAGACACTTGTTCTCGAATGTTTACTGCAGCACTGTTTATAAGGACATGCAAGGACATGGAAACAACGCAAATGTTCCAAAACAGACGAATGGATGAAAAAGATGTGGTATATATACCAATGGAATATTACTCATCAATAAAAATGACAAGCTTGGTGAATTTGGGATAACATGGATGTACCTAGAAGAAATCATACTAGCAGAAATAAGTCAGAAAGAAAAAGAGAGAAACCAAATGGTTTCACTAATATATGGGACATAGGAAAAATAAACCACAGACCAGGTGGAAAAGTCAAAACAAGGTAACAGCCAAACTAAACACAACTGGGCAGGGGGCTGATGAGGAGGAGCGGTCAGGGAAGGGAGGTAGTGGGTAAACCCTGGGGAATACAAAGATGTAAAATATATACACATATATAAATTATTTAAAAAATAGAAAAAGGCAAGAAGACAAATGAAATGCATTCAGAAATTATAAAACAACAGAAAAAAGTGATTATTCAAGTTTTTTTATGTTTAAAATGTTAATAATTGATATAGATTGACATTGATCATGTGGGGTTTATATTGTCCTTTCTCCTTTATTAATGTTGAAATTTCAACAAAAGGCTTAAAATTTCTGAAATAATGCTGATTTGACATGCTAAATGGAAATGTGTGGCTTGTATATTCTGCAAGCATAATGCATTAAAATTTAATATCTTCTTTCGAAATTAGCTCCAATGTAATTTTTATATAATAATAGTCTTTCTAGGAAAAACAAATTAATGGATGCTTGGAGGAGAGATGCTTGTAAGCTCACAAAGCTGTGAAATTCTGTCAGTGAGAATATTAATATCTGAAATCATAGACTGTAGGTTATATGTGTTAATAATATGCAGAAGGAGAATGTTTCCCCTGTGGCCAGAAAAACCCCTTGTGTGCAGAACTCAGTGTCATTAATAATGCTGGTACTAATTCCTGGTACTTTTTCATGCACTATTCAACAGTACGGTAGTTCATGCCTTTAGCTAAGGAATTTATGAATATACATTCCTGTACTGGGTAGAGGTGGGTGAAAGGAAGCTTATTTTTCCTTCCTTTTCAACATTCTGAGTTCCTTTCTTCATTCTCTTTTTCTTAGGCTTCTTCCTCTATTTTCTTAGTCTTTCCACCTTTCTCCTTCCTTTCACCCTTCCTGGTGCCCTCATTTGCCTGTCTCACTACAGTTTCTCTCTGACTCATGCCCACTTTCTTTCCTTGTCTTTCTAATGCTGTCTTTTCCCATGTCTTATCCTCTCTACTTGTCTCTGCACATATGTCCATCTGCTTATGTCACTGTGTCCCGCTCCTTGACTGTTGGTTAATCAGTTTCTCCCCTTTTCTGCATTTGGTATTTCTCTCTGTCCTATCTTCTCATTTTAATCCTGTTCATCATTATATTTCTGCCTATCACTCTGTTTTTCCCTGTCTTTATCCTTTTCCTGTTTATTATTCTCTCTGTCATGTTCTAAATTTTCTTTTTTACACTCTTACTCCCTTATATCTCTCCCTCTGTCCCTCACTTTTTCTCCCTTGCTCATTATCTGTTATTTATTAAGTCTGTTATTCATCTTTCACTCAGTCCTTTTACAGACTGTTGTAGCGACTCTATCTGACATGTCCAGATTGTGCACAGAGATGCAATAGTTGCCACAGGAGTTGGACCAATAGGATGTTTTATATTTTTGAGGGGAATACAGCATTACTTAGCCACTAAAACTGCTAGTGTTATATAGTTCACACTTTCACTATCAGAGCTCACTGCATTCCTCTTAATATTATATGTAGTGAAGATGAATTTTAATGGTTTTTGAGATAACATACGTACTTTGTAGAAACCAGTGTAATCAGGGAATTAGGTGGTATTCACTGTGATTTCATTATTTAAGAAGTTATGCAGTACTCAGTAGGATGTAAATAATTTTAAGTTACTTGCTTTAATTCCCTAATAATGGAGTATTAGAAATTCTTTTGACATGGGGGCATCACTAAAAAGTTACTGGGATAAATTATGGTATAATTGTAGATTCCAAATCTTTGTCCCTAAAGTGAATACAAGCTGTGGTATATATAATAAGTCATCCCTAGTTATAATGGAGAACTTGTTAAAAGCACAAGTTTCTTGTGTGTAGGACTTTAGAAATGAGAGACAATCCCAATTCCCTCATACCATGTGCAAAAAACAACTCAAAAATGGATAAAAGACTTGGATGTAAGATCTGAAAACATAAAATACATAGAGGAAAACTGGGCAAAATTCTCCATGAATTACACATCAGAAATCTATTCCAAGACACATTTACAGCTGGCAAAAAAATGAAGGAAAACATAAACAGCTGGGACTATATCTAACGAAAAATCTTCTGTACAGAAAAAAAAAAAAACAAAAAACAAAACAAAACAAAAAGAAACCCAACCAAGTGGAAGAAAATTTTAACCCTCCATACATGTGACAAGGATTTTCAAAGAACTTAAAAAACTAAAGAAAAACAAGACAAAAAACGCACTCAAAAAATGGGGAGAACTAAAAAAGATACTTCTCCAGTGAGGAAATATAAATGGCCAGTAGGCATATGAAAAAATGCTCCAGCCAGGTATGGTGGCACATGCCTGTAGGTGGTAGCCTAGGAAGCCACAGCCACAGCCAGGGCCAGGGATCGCTTTTCAAGTCCTGTCAGGGGCATGTAGTGAAACCTATTCCCAAAAAAATGGCTGGGCGTGGTGGTGCATGCCTGTAATCCCAGCTACCTGGGAAGCTGAGGCTGGGGATTGTTTGAGTCTGTGGTACCCTGGGCAACGTGAGCCTACGGTTCCACAGGCAAAAATAGCGAGGCATAGTCTCAAAAAAAAAAAAAAGAAAGAAAAAAATGCTCCACATCACTCATCAGGGAAATGCAAATCAAACCACGCTGAGATACCACCTTACACCAGTAAGAATGGCCCACATCAAAAAAAACCGGGCAACAACAAGTGCTGGTGTTTATGCGGAGAGAAAGGAACTCTCTTATATTACTGGTGGGAGTGCAAGCTGGTCCAGCCACTATGGAAGGCTGTATGGAGGATCCTCAAACTACTGAAAGTGGAGCTACCATTTGACCCAGCGATCCCATTACTGGGAATCTACCCAAAGGAAACAAAAACACTAGTTCAGCCGGGCACGGTGGCTCGTGCTTGTAAGCTTCAGCCTATGAAGCGGCCGGGGCTAGGGATCGCGGTTCGAGTCCTGCCTGGGGCCCGTAGCAAGACCTAGTTCCAAAAAAATAGCTGGGCGTGGTGGCGTGCGCCTGTCATCCCAGCTACCTGGAAAGCTGAGGCTGGGGATGGCTTGAGTCCGTGGTACCCCGGGCAACGAGAGCCTGCGGTTCCACGGGCAAAAATAGCGAGACCTAGTCTCAAAAAAAAAAAACAAAAACACTAGTTCACAAGGACACTTGTATGTTTATCATAGCACTATTTACAATTGCCAGGACATGGAAACAATGCCCCAAAATTGATGAAGTTGAAAATTAAAAAAGATGTGATACATATTTATACAATGGAATATTATTCAGCAATCAAAGAAGACAAACTTAAGTCATTTGCAGCAACATGGATGGAGCTAGGAAGGAATCATGTTAGCAGAAATAAACCAGAAAGAAAAAGAGAAATATGGGATGGTCTCATTTATATGAGGGATATAGGGAAAACAAACAAATGGCCAAGAAAAATTAAGCGCTAACAGAACTGAAGCATAGATCAAGAAAGGGGGAGGACAGTAAAATTGGAGGAGGGGGTAGGCACAAAAGATTAAGATGTTTCAGGAGTGATAAGGTGGTGGGAGAACCCCAGGGTAGACAATGATGTGAAAAATGTATGTATATATAAATGTGTATACATAAAAAAATGTATATATAAAAATATGTATATATATACACGTGCAATCAAATTTAAAAATGAAAGTTATTTTAAAAAGAAATAAGACTAATTTCTGCATGTAATTGCTTAGTAAGAAAAGCTAGGTTCTGTTTATCCTTTAAACTACTCACACAAAATACTTCATTTCTAACATTATGGTCTCCAAATGTAGATAACATATACATCAGCAATTATCTATGACAACAACTGTGTATCCTATAATTATGTCCATTCCTATAAATTAAGGATTCATTTCCACAAAACTGCCCCCTTTCCCTCTTTAGATGTTAATCACAAGTCCCAGATTGTCATCTATTCTTGAACTCAGTTGGTTATAAGTCAGGGCACCAGCAACAGTCTCCTTGGATTCAGTAGTTTGCCAAAGTGATTCACAGAACTCAGAAAAAACTTAATGTTTAAAGCAATTTATTATTTATAACGACTTTAATTTATATTTATAACGTCTATAAGGTTTTGATGATCAAAGATAAAAATGAATATCCAGATAGAAGAAGTACATGGGAGAGGATGCACAACTTTGATGCCTTTTCTGGAAATTCCTTGACCCTTGCTCCTTTGGGATTTTATGGAGGCTTTTTTTATGTAGGCAGGGTTAATTATTAACTCATTTTCTAGCCCCTCTCCCCTTCCTGGAAGATAGAGGATGGGGCGGAAAGTTCTAAGCTTCTAGTTATGGTCTGGACTTTCTGCTGACCATCTAGGAATACATCAAGTATTTCCTCATTAGAACAAAGATGCTCATGCCACCCAGGAAATTCCATATAAGAATTCTGTGTAGGTATCAGGCTTAAACATTAAACACTAGAAAAAAAGATGCTACTAGTACTCTTAGGGAATTCCAAGGCTTTTAAGACTTCTGTACTGGGGGGAAAGACCAGTATGTATTTTTTTTCTTTATTTCACAGTTCCTCATATTAAAAAATTCCTGTTAACTTGTAATAGAACTTAAGCAGTTCTATGCCTATAATCACACTTGGTTCTTTGAGTGCATTTTTAAAATGTTTGTGGGTATGATTTATTACCCTTTTTTTTTTTTTTTTGAGACTAGGTCTCGCTATTTTTGCCCATGGAACCCCAGGCTCTCATTGCCCGGGGTACCACAGACTCAAGCAATTCCCAGCCTCAGCTTCCCAGGTAACTGGGATTACAGGCATGCACCACCACGCCCAGCTATTTTTTTGGAACTAGGTCTCGCTACAGGCCCCAGACGGGGCACTTGAACAGTGATCCCTAGCCCCGCTTCATAGGCTGAAGCTTACAGTCATGAGCCACCGTGCCTGCTTCTGATTTATTACCCTTTATCACCAAAGATTTACAGCACTTTCCCCAGTAAATATTTTAGTGTACAGACCATTAAGTGTAGCTTTCTTTGGATCATTTATGTTTTAGTTATATACCAATTTGCTACTTGATCAGAAACTTTTTATTGCCTATCAAAAAATTCCTCATATTTGTTTAATTGGCTTTCAAATAAATTTATGCCAAATCAGTTTCTTTGCCATACTTGCTAGCATTCTCCAAGGTTAAACTAGAATACTTCCTGTTTCATCAGAGCTCAATATTTTTAGTCAGTTGATTTTTTGCTGTATCTTTTTCCTTGTTGGAGCACAGCTATATTCCTATATATAATAATAGAAATTTTATCCAAGTTTATAGTTAATTCAAGTGTCACTTTTTACTGTAAGCCTCCTATAATCTTAGCAAAAGATATTTTCTTAATACACCTACCATTTTCTTCCTTATTTCTTCATAGCACTGCCTACATTATAATTTGTATTATAGTTATCTGAGTTGTCTTACCTCCTTACTTAACAGCTTATTATTTAGTATTTTGTGTATTAAATAGCTTATATATCAGTTTATTAACATTATTTAATAGCTTATTAATACTAAGGTAAGTATAGAGTTGTGCTGCTTACCATTGCACTCTGCTTGCATATAATTAGGTGACCAACAAATACTTATTTTGTGAAGATGATTACTTTGTTAATTATGCTAGAATTTTAATTTCATCTACTTAAATGAGGAGGAGGGAGGAGGTCACGAGGAAGTAAATCTATCGCTATTACATATTTTCATATAGGAATTATCCTGACAGGCATTTTCAGCTTAGATTTAGCTAGTTTGAGACAATGAATTAAAAATGATAGCACAATCAAAATAAAAACCCTTAAATTCAACTTTGTCGTGAGCTGGGGTAGGGGGTGGGGCTCCCAGATGCTTTGTTTATAAAATAAGAGGAGAGGATTAGACAATGATTAAAGTTCTTTCTAGCTTTATACTGTTCTGCTAGATTTGTGAGTTATGAGTGTTCTAGCCACAAGCCTTGACCTCTCAACCTATAATAATCATCATGAGGACTCTTATTAAGATTGATTAACCACCTGCTAGCAGTGCACTGGCCAATACACAGGGGTCATGACAGACTTAGTAATACCTTAGATATATGGTCCTTACAAATTATCCATAATTTAGAGAAAATTATAAAAGAAATAGTAACCCTGTGTTACAAAACTGTTTATAGTTTTTCTGTCTTACTTTGAGTTAAATACTGTAAATGCTCTCCTTTGAGTGATTTAACACCCAAGTTATAAAAGACTGACTGGTCTATAAAGGTTTGTTAAAGTAACTGTTATTTATCTCCCCCTGCAACACATACTTTCTTCTGCTAAATTTATTTTAAAAATTGTTTTAACCATTAGGTAATGACTCATCTGCCATGAACATGCCTGATTCTGTCATCCAAAATTAAAAACTGCAATATAGCAAATAAACTTTTACTCTAAAGCTACTTCTTAGGTTGTAGTTAGCTAGTAAATAGAACTTAACAAATTTTGTAAATACATTTTGGATTTCTTCAACACTTTACTATGTTATTAGTATCAACTAAATATTACTTAATATATCATGGAAGAAATGTTTTGGGGAGATGTGAGGCTAATTTTGAGATGTACTTTATGTCACAGAATTTTATAGTTTTCTTTGCTAGTAAGCGGTGATCTATTACTATTACATTTCTTTATCTTAAGGAAGGCACAGTTTACCTGGATGGGTATCAAGGTGAAAGAGTTGGAAACCAATAAAACTGAGGGGTATAACAAAAAATTGAAGAGTCAAAAAACTAGGAATTGGAATTTTTTTCTTTTAAATCAAAAAATAGGTGCATTGATTGAAGAGAAGGTACCATTTGTAAAAATAAATTGATCTTTGAATAAAATTTCTTGTTAGGAAATCTTCCAGCTATTCTTGCTGATACTTACAAATCTAAGTGGTATTTTAATTTTTGTGTTTCATGTTTTCCTTATGAGGGATTTTTTTTTTAAATCAAGAAAGTAAATAGCTTTGATAGTATGAATCAGAATACACAATTCTATATCTTGCAAAATGATTGGATATGTGTGTGTGCATGTGTCCATGTGTGCACATACACACACTCACAGTGTAATTTTCAAGACAGTGATTCTGAGATGGCCATTAAAATGTTTTATATATTATTTTAGTTTAGGACAGTGTGATAGAACATGATAATACGGGTAGCATCTTAAACGTTAAAACTTGTATCCTACTAAGTGGAATCAGCCTGTTCTGCTCACAGTTTACTGATTTTTTACTTTTGCAGTTGAAAATTTTACCTTGCATATAGGTCTTAGATGTTTCTGAGATGCAGGGAAGAACCCTTAGATGCAAAGAAGAACTACATAGTTCTGAAATAGGGTAACCACGAAGGGCTTTTTACCTTTGACTAAACACATACAGGCCTGCTTCTCTATATGAAGCAGACTCAAGCAGTCCAAAACCTTTCCCCAGATTGCCCAGATCCTCAGTCTCTCAGTCCTGATCATCTCACCAATGTCAACCAGTCAGAGTTCCTCTCCATGTGTTTGAAGACATCTTTCTTTGGGACGCTCCTTTGGCATGCTCCTCCTTGTCTTCCACACTGCCTTCTCCTTGTCGTCTTCAAGTAGCAGGAACTTCATGGTATTGGACCCAGCAAAGTTCACTTTCTTTTCAGGCCTGTCTTGCACAGCCTCTCACAGACACAAGTTAAACTCAGCAAAACAAACTCCAACACGGAGTTCAAATCTGCAAACTCCTTAACTGCATTCAGCACACATGCTGCCAGCCTAGGTCAGCCAAAGGCTATAGACCCTCAGCCCTGGCCATGTCCACATGGCTCACACATTTACAAGATGGCCAATTCCCATCTCTCCTCCATTGAACCTCTCTATCTAATCTCCATATTGGAATCCTCTTTGTTTGCACATCCTTTATATATCCTGATTTCCCCACCTTCCAGGAAATCTGTTTCACCTTGACCATTTCACTTCTTTCTCCCCCTGCATCTCCCTGAAGGGAAATTCCAACTAAGGTCATTCTCACATTTTAGCATACCTGTCCTTGAAATCTGCAATCTTAAAACAGGATACAATGGGGGGGGGGGGGGGCAGGCACACCCTATCAGTTTTGTTTCTATAATAATAACAAATACTGTGTAAGAAATCATTCTGTCAGACTCTGTCATCAACATTGTACTATATATAACCTACTATGGTAATGAACATAGTGAAGAAACTTTCATTGATGACTTAAGACTTTCAAGAAAGGAAAACGAACAGTTATCTAAACAAAACTAAGGCATGCTGTCTTAGAGAATGTTTGATTCATGAGGAATGGCAAATATAATCATATAATAATATAGGATAAATTTTCTGAAGACTGCCAGGTTTCATTTTCTTAAAGCAGTAGGTGATATATAACCTTTTCTTTTTTGGAAGAACTGTATGTAAAAGGCTTGAGGAAAGAGGTCATGGTGGTAACATATAGTCCAGTGGTAGAAATATGAGCACTTAAGTGTAGTCATATTTATAAATTAAGAAAATTAGAACAATTCAGTTATGATTTTATGTGTATGACATGAAAAAACATATTTAATTTTATTAAGTCGATGATTTTAGAATGTTATTGCCCTTCCTTATACCAGTCAGCTAATACCATTCTATATATGTTTTTCTAGTCAAGAGTTGTATCTTTATAGAGTGTCTTGTAATGTGTTATACTGCTCCTATCAGAGTAATACTGTTAGTATTAGCATATTTGATAGAAAATTTGATAAAGTTTGGTTAGATCTGGTAAAATTTATCAAACAGTAAAATCAGAACACATTATGATTCAAGTAGCTTTTTTGTTCAACTGAAGAAAATTGTCTCATCTTGTTCTAACACTGGAGAAATTTAGATTGTAAGTGTTCAGATTTTAGATAAATTCGTCTTAGTATTTTCTCATTTTGGTAGTGAAACAGGGTATAAGGAAGACTTTCTGACTTTAACACACACACAGGCCTGCTGCTTCTCTCTCTAGGAAGCAGGCTACAAGCAGACCATTTACCTTTATTTAACCTTTACCTTAACCATGAACACCTTTGCCTGCTTCTCTTTACAAAGCAGGATACAAGCAGGCCATTAGCGTTTACATTGATCACCTTTACCATTGATGTGCAAAAGCCAGCCAGCTGCTCTCTGCTTTCAGCTCCAAAAACTGCAGAAAAAAACCCTTAGAAACAGTTTAAACTCTTGTGGGTGCTTTCCACCATCCCCAGCCTTTTCAACCAAAATATCAAACCAATGCAAGACTATCAGTGCAGACTAATTTATTTCTAACAAACTGATTTTCTAATTATCCTAATAACTACAAAAGAAAACATGTAAGGAAAACTGATTACATTAACATTGTCCAAAACCTTTCTCAGCATTTTCCAAAGTCCTTTCTCAGATTGCCCACAGAATCCTCAGTCTCTCAGTACTGACTCTCACCAATGTCAGCCAGTCTCCACGTGTTTGAAGACATCTTTCTTTGGCGTGCTCCTTTGGCATGTTCCTCCTTGTCTTCCATGCTGCCTTCTTGTTGCCTTCAGGTAGCAGGAACTTCATGGTACCGGACCCAGCCAAGTTCACTTTCTTTTCAGGCCTAACTTTTGCATGACCTCTTCCAGACACCAGTCAAACTCAGCAAAACAAACTCCAACACGGAGTTCAAATCTGCAAACTTCTTAACTGCATTTAGTACACATGCTGCCAGCCAGGGCCAGCCAAGGGTTGCAGGTCACTGGTGGCCACATGACCAAGCTCACATGGCTCACATCTTGAATCTCTCTATCTGATCTCCATATTGCCTCTGAAAAATTCAAATCTCCTCTCTTTGTTTCCACACCCTTTATATATCCTGATTTCCCACCTTCCAGGAAACCTGTTTTACCTTGACCATTTCACTTCTTTCTCCCCCTGCATCTCCCTGAAGGGAAATTCCAACTAAGGTCATTTTCACATTTTAGCTATCCTTGAAATCTACAATCTTAACAGGAGACAATGGGGGATAGGGGTGGCACACCCTCTCAGTAATACTTGTTAACAATTAGCAATCAAGGCTTAAGTTTTTGGGGGTTTTTTTTGGATTGGAAAATTTTACCCTTTTTTTGTGGTTAATAAGACACAAACACACACACATTTCTATGTCAATGAATAATCCAAGGTTCTCCCACCACCATGTCACCTTGACCATCATCTTAATTTCTTGTGCTCATTCTTCCCCTGATTTCACCCTTCCCATCGCCCCCCCAGACTGTTGCTTTTGATTGAAAGTAGTATTTAGTCTCAATTGTCACATGACACAGTGTTAAAGTAGCCTTTTAGACAGGTGATGGACGTTTTGCCTGTCTTGAGTTTGAACAGGGATTGGAACCACCATTTTGCCATTTGATTGTGAGTCAGTTTTAAATGTTGTTCTAAGATGTAATACTAAGATTTACATTTTTTGGTTTTATATAATGAGCCATTTAAGCAGAAATGTTTAGAGAAGGGAATTCTTAAATTTGAAGAATTTGAAATGCTGCTTTATTTTATACATTTAGTTATAGATTTTAATTTTATTCGGAGCTCTCATTTTAAGAAAGGGCTAAATAAAATTAGTTGCGAAACTGACCTACAGTGTAAAATAATCTGATATATAATGTAACTTAGATGAACAAAAAAGGCACTTTTGTTTTTAATTGATAAGTTAATTTATGGTTAGAACCTAGGTTTGTTCTTTTGAAAAAAATCTGCCTAAGAAAGTTAAATGCTTGACCATCAGAACACTGATCCCAAAATAGACTGTTTTTCAGCTTGACACAGTTGTCTCTTGCTTTTGCTTTCCTCCTGAAATGATGTTTCCATTTTGGGGATAGGAAGAGCTATGATTATTTATAGACTAGTGTGTTTTGGACAGGTGGTGTGTTTACACAGATCAGTGGAATTATCAAATTTCCCCCAAGACCTTTAATGTGAATGAATTTCATTTTATCATCACTCTTTGTATTTAAAAGAACAAAATCATTTTGTTGGATAGGTAAACATTTTCATTTTAATTTTGTATTTTAATATAGCAGGTGTTCTCTATATGTTAGGAACTTTTCAAAATTTTGAAGTGATAGAGTTCCTGTAAACTATTTAGCTTTCTTCTTGAAAATTTAAAGGCTATTTTCAAAAAGTAATTAACTTTATTTGCTTTAGTGTTTTAGTCCCCATATTTCTCCAACCATCATATTACCAGTGACCCCATCATTAATTTCCCTTGTGTTCTTCCCTCCCCTGGTGTACTCCTCTCCTTCTCTCTCCTTTGCTAGATGTCTCATTTCCATAGACAGTGTGTTAGCTTTACTGTTCTTATCTTTTCACTTGATTTATCTGAATTCCACTTATCGGTGAGACCATTGGTATTTTTCTTTTTCCTTCTGCCTAATTTCAACTAGCATAGTCCCTTTCATGCTCTATCCATCATGCTGCAAATGGCATGATTTTATCATTTATTTTTGCTCAGTAATGCTCCATTGTGTAAATATACTACAGCTTTTTTGATCCATTCATCTTTTTGGGGGCATTTGGGTTATTTCCATACTCTGGCGATTGTAAACCTAGTTCTATTAAACCTAGGAGTGTAGGTTTCCTTTTGCATTTGTTTTTGTATCCTTTGGGTTGATTCCCAAAAGTGGAATTGCAGGGTCGAATGGTAGTTCCCATTTTCATTAGTTTGAGGGTCCTTCACACAGCCTTCCACAATGGTTGGATGAGTTTGCATTTCCACCAGCAATATTAAAGTGTTCTTTTTTCTCCTGGTGTAAGAGATTCATTGTGGTTTTAATTTTCATTTCCCTGATTGTAAGTATGTTGAACATTTTTTCTTATATCTGTTGGCCATTTGAATTTCTTTGGAAAAATGTCTTTAATTCTTATGCCAAATTTTTGATTGGGTTGTTTACTTGTTTTTGCTAAATTTGAATATCTTTGATATTAGCTTCTTATCTACTGTATGGTGAGCAACTTTCTCCCATTCTGTTGGGATTATCTTTGTTTTGCTTATTGTCTCTTTGGTTGTACAGAAGCTTTTTAGTTTAACTAATCCAGCTGTTTATCCTTTCCTCTATTTTCTTTGTTTCTGGAGATGAGTTTTTAAAGAAGTTTTTGAGATGTATGGCCTGGAGGTTTTACCTTTGTTTTTCTTTCATATATTTTATGCTGTCAGGTTTTATGTTGAGGTCCTTTATCCATTGTGAGTTGATTTTTATATATGGTTTAAGATAGTCTAGTTTCATTTTATTGCATGTTGCTGTTCAGTTTTCCCAGCACCATTTATTGAAGAGTCTTTCCTTGTTCCAGCGTATATTCTTTGCTCCTTTGTCAGAGATTAGTTGTCTATCCATGTGTGGTTTTATTTTTGGGTTTCAATTTGATTCCGTTGATCTGTTTTTGTCCCAGTACCATGCCTTTTATTATAATGACATTGTAATATTGTTTGAAGTTTGGAAGTGTAATTCCTCCATTCTTCCCCCATTTAGTCTGGAGAACTTTCACTATTTGGGTTTTTTTTTTTTTTTGTGGTTCCATATGAATTTCATTAGTATTTATTCTATTTCCTTAGAAAAAAAAAATCATTGAGATTTTTTTTTATTGGAATTGCATTGAATCTATAGATAACTTTTAGTAGTATAGACATTTTTATGATGTTAATTCTTCCTATCCATGAGTTGGAAATCTTTTCATTTCCTTGTCTTTTCTATCTCTTTTAACAGTGTTATATATTTTTCTTTTTATTAGTCTGTCAACTTTTGTTAATGGTACCATTGTAAATGGTGTGGTTTTTTAAATTTTATGGTCTTTTGATTATTTGCATATAGGAAGGTTACTGATTTTTTTGTATTAATTTTGTAGCCTGCTACTTTACTGAATTTATTTACTGAGCTACTTTACTGAATTTATTTACTGTTTCAGTTAGTTTTTCTGTGGAATTTTTTGGATTCTCTAAATAAAGTATCATATCATTTGCATATAATGTTAGTTTCATTTCTTCTTTCCCTATTTGGATTTCTTTAATTTCTTTCTCTTGCCTGTTGCTCTAGCTAGAACTTCCAGTACTATGTTGAAAAGTAGTGTTGAGAGTTGACATACTTGTCTTGTTACAGATCTTAATGGGAATGCTTTCAGTTTTTCATCATTAGCGATATTTGCTGTGGGTTTGTCATATATGATATTTATTATGTTAAAGTATGTCCCTTTTATCTCTAGTTTTAAAGGATCTTCATCATAAATGGATGTTGGACTTTATCAAATGCTTTTTCTGTGTCTATTGATATGATCATATGATGTGATGGATTGTATTAATTGATTTTCAGATGTTGAACAGTCCTTATACCCCTGAGATAAATCCCACTTGTTCATGGTTTATAAGCCTTTTGATGCATTATTGGATTCAGTTTGCCAAGATTTTATTTAGGATTTTTGCATTTATGTTCATTAGGGAGGCTGGTCCTTAGTTTTCTTTCTTTGCATTGTATTTGTTTGGTTTTGGTATTAGTGTAAAGTTTGCTTTATAGACTGTATTCAGTAGTTTTCCTTCTTTCTTGATGTTTTTTCAGAGTTTTTGTAATAGTGTTTGGTAGATCTTGTTTGTGAAACCATCTGGTCCTGGCTTCTTGTTTTTAAGGAGGGTTTTGATGACTGCTTCAGTTTCACTGCTTGTAATTGGTTTGTTTAAGTTCTCTATTTCTTCTTTGTTTAGCTTTGGACAATTGTATAGTTCTAAGAAACTGTACATCTCATCCAGGTTGTACTTGTTTGTGTATAAGTGTTCTTAGTAGTCTCTAGTTAACCTCTGGATTTCTGCTGTATCTGTTGTAATTTCTCCTCTTTCGTTTATGGTCCTATTGGGTTTGCTTCCTTTTCTTTGTGAGCCTAGCGAGGGGGTTATCAATTTTATTTAATTGTTTTTTGAAGAATCAGCTTTTAGTTTTGTTGATCTTTTGAATAGCCTTATGTATATATGTATGTATGAATGAATGAATGAATGACTAGGTCTCACTATGTTGCCCAGGTAGTCCCGATCCTGCGAACACAAGTGATTCCTAGCCTCCACCTCCCAGTTCACTGGGATTACAGGTGCCCACCACCACACGCAGCTGTTTTTTTTAGAGACTGGGTCTCACTATGTTGCCTGGGGTAGTCATGAACCTGCAAACTCAAGTGATCCCTGACCTCAGCCTCCCAACGTTAGGATTACAGGTGTGCATTACCATGCCCAGCCAGTCTTTTTTATTTCTATTTTATTTATCTCTGTTTTAATTTTTATTGTTTCCTGTCTTATGTTGGGTTTTACATTTTGTTGTTGTTGCCCTTTTTTTAGTTCCTCAAGTTGGGGTTTTAGATTACTTCTTTACATTATTTCTTGCTTTTTGATATGGTCCAGTTTTACTATATACTTTTCCCTTCATACTACTTTTGCTGAGTCCCATACATTTTGGAATGTTGTGTCATGTTTGTCATTTTGAAATCGGGTAAATAGGAAAAAAGACTTTCTGACTTGAACTTGAACACACCTATGCCTGCTTCTCCCTAGCAAGTAGGCTCCAAACTGTTTATTAGCATTTTCACTGTTCACCTACTATTGGTATGCAAAAATCAGCTACCAGCTTATCTCAGCTCTTCTTAACTGTTCACCTACTATTGGTATGCAAAAATCAGCTACCAACTTCTCTCATCTGTCTTCCTCTCTTTCAGACCTAAAAAGAAAAACTTAGAAACAGTTTGAACTTTAAACTAGTTTGCCTCAATTTACACTCTTTTAAACATTCGTGGGTTCTCTCCACCATCCTCAGCCTTCTCAACCAAAATTCCAAGTCAAAGCAAGACTCTTAGAATGCATACTAATTTAGTTCTCATAAAGTGATTTCCTAATTACTACAAAAGAAACATATAAATAAAACTCCGATTACTTTAACATTGTCCAAAACCTTTCTCAACATTGTCCAAAGTCCTTCCCCAGATTGCTTAAAATTCCTCAGTCTCTCAGTCCTGATCATCTCACCCCCAATGTCCTGTCAGTCAGAGTTCATCTCCAGATGTTCGAAAATATCTTCCTTTGGCGTGCTCCAGCTCCTCCATGCCGTCTTCTCCTTGTCGTCCTCTTCCAGGTAGTAGAAGAAACTTCATGGTACCAGACCCAGCAAAGTTCACTTTCTTTTCAGCCCTAACTTATGCACGGCCTCTTCCAGACACAAGTCAAACTCAGCAAAACAAACTCCAACACGGAGTTCAAATCTGCAAACTCCTTAACTGCCTTTAGCACACATGCTGCTAGCCTGGGCCAGCCAAAGGGTACAGGCCGTAGGCCTTGGCCACATAGCCAAGCTCACAAGGCTCACATTTTCATCCCA
This sequence comes from Uropsilus gracilis, assembly GCA_004024945.1. Classification (NCBI taxonomy): domain Eukaryota; kingdom Metazoa; phylum Chordata; class Mammalia; order Eulipotyphla; family Talpidae; genus Uropsilus; species Uropsilus gracilis. The sequence goes on from PVHY01008101.1 coordinate 58,001, forward strand.
CAAAATGGAAGAAGCCAAACCTGAATCTGAATCTCCATCACATTGAATCCCCTTTCTTTGTTTCAAAACCCTTTATATCCTTATATCCTGCCTTATATACAGCTACTGAATTATCACATTACAAAGAAAAAACCTGTTTTACTTCTTCCTCCCTTTGTATCTTTCTGAAAGGAAATCCTAATTAAGGCCATTCTCACATTTTAGCATATCTTCCTTGAAATCTGCAATCTTAAACAGGAGACATTGCCTGGTGAGGGGGTAGTGCCCATCATTTTGTCTCCAGGTATGTTTTAATTTCTTCTTTGATTTCCTTATTTACCCAGTGGTCTCTAGGTAGCATATCTTTTCATCTCCATGTAGTGGGCAATCTCCTTGTTTTTTGTTGTTGATTTTTAGTTTGATGCCTTTATGGTCAGAGAAAATAGTGGGTGATATTTTAGCCTTCATGTATTTATAAATGTTTGCCTTGTGCCTTAATTTATGGTCAATTTGGAAAATATTCCATGTGCATTTAATGAAAATTATTCATTTCTTTGGGGGCACAGTGTCCTGTAAATATCTGGCAGGTCTAGATCTACATTTAAAGATTGTGTCCTTGTGTAGTTTCTGCCTTGTTGATATGTCCTTTGGTGAGAGTAGAGTGTTTAAGTCTCCTACCACATAACTGTTATGGGGGGAGGGATAGGGACACCCCCGTTTAAATTCCTCCTTCCTATGGGTTCTTCTGCCTGCGCGCAGCAGCTGCTCAGATATCAAACCTTAACAACCAGGATAGACAAGAGGTTTATTTCCAGATATGGAAAAAAACAAACTGAAAGAGTCCACACCCTCACAAATGTTCCAAATAGAATAGAGCCCCACTTCTGCTCCTCAAGGAGCTTTGTGGGGTTTATCTGTCTTAGGGCACTTCTGGTTGAAAATGCCAGGACCTTGACTCCCAATCCTGTCGCTCCAGTTGGTACCAGATGAATCCAACCAACACAGGTGGGGCTCAGGTGGGTCTCCCCAAGTCAGGCCTGTCTGAGTGTAACTGTGTCTCTGCACTTTACCAGGGTCACCTCTCCTCCGCCTTCACACAGGTCTTGCTCCTCAGGATTGCTGGGGAGTTGAGGAAACTCCAGAGGACTCAGCTCCTGGGTCCTCCTGAGGTTCAGAACCTCCACGCCTGATGCCAATCTCCAGGCTCTCCCTCTCACTGCACTCTCCATGCTCCTCTCCAAAATTGTATCTCTACACCCCACCTTCCCTCTTTTTATCCTTCTCCCTGCTTCTCATTCACCATCCCACCTAGATGTGATACCTCCCTTTGCCCTCTGGGCCTGCCTTGGACCTCAGGCCTCTGCATTACATAATCCCAAATCTGCCCAGGTAATCCCTTTACTCTAAAAAGGGGAACTGGCCTCAAGCTAGTCTTAGTCTCTGTCTTTCAGATGCAGATGACAGCAATGCCCACATTCCTTTCTTAATGAAAGGAACTGGGTCCATCTTTGGGTCCAGGCTTTATAACTGTTTTCACAAATGTCTGTTTTCAACACTGATAGTAATTGTCTAATCATTTTTGGTGTTTTCCCATTTGATGAATATATATAAATAGCCTGAAGGCTATTCTTAGAGAGCATGCAAATTATAAACATCATTCCTAGTTTCTGCTTTCTGTTTGACATGGAGTCAGACTCTATAGGAACATAACCTATTCATAAATTATTGAAACTTTCACTTTCTATTTTGTATAATTCCATAATACAGTAGTGTTGTAAAGTAACTACAATATGCATAACAGAAATTTTACACTTTAAATTCCTGTAATCTAGCATGGGCATGTTATATTAATTATGTAAGTAACCTTAGAATTAACATTCCAATTATTGTACTAGGGCTACTTTGTAGCAAAAGGTGTAAGTGAGATTTTTTTTTAGTCAACATATATTTGATGGGTGTCTTCTGTATTAAGAGTTCACATAAAGAACTTGATCCTTTCTTTCTGCAGAAGGCAGTTACTTTCATTTTACCACCTTTTGAGAACCCCTTCCTCTTGAGAACTTACTCCAAATGCTTAGAGACTGGATGATGTAATATAGTCCTATTCAGAAAGAAATTGATAGTAAAATAGTTTCTTTTTTTTCCCCTTGCCTGTTTTCAACTCCATCTGGAACTTCCTCTTTGTTCTATGTCCATTTAACCTTGGTCATCAGAACCATTTTTTTATGTTCTTTATTTTACTGGATTAGTAGTTCAGATACTTTATGTATGAGGCTAAGTAATTAGCTGCTGTCTTTAGACATCTGGTTGTTCCATGGATCTTGTATTATGTGGTTAAAATCCTCATTCTATGTGGATATTGTGTGTGACCATTAATGTTCATCAGTCTTTTTTGTTCTGTAGTTCCTGTTTTACCTCCCTTCTACAAATAAAGGTGGAGAGAAGAATAGATTTTATGTAGACTAGTTACCAGTTAGAAACCAATAAGAAACCAAAATTAGGTGTTGAAAGAATAGTCAAAAAATGAATAAGCCTTGGTTCTCATAGGAAGAAGATTCTTAAATTTCTAATTCAATGACATAAATATAAAAGAGAATAGAGAATACTCTTAACCTAGAGTGAAAAACTAGCTTTCTGCCTAGGATCTGTCTCTTTTTCCTGGGTGAGCATCTATGTTTCTGGGACAGGGTTGACCATACTGCTTGAATTTGCAGTCTTATCTTTGCCTTGAGCAGCCAGTCCAAGCTCATTTGCAGTTTATCAGTGCTTGCAACTCCTTGCTGTTTATCTCTTTCATTCTGTATTCTGATGCATCCCACTGCTTCATCACTTGAAGTTCCAGTCTCTGTCTTAGGGAGCCTGGCTCATGACCATTGTCTAATGAGAAGTTCCTCCTTGGGAACAGATATCAGCAGATGGTTAGCCACCTCATTTCCATTCTCTTGATTTGCAGCTCTGCTGTAGGGCCACTGCCCCATAGCAGAGGTGATTTTCCACCCCCTATAGAAAAGACTGGGTAGGAAGGTCATGTTCTCTCTCTGAAGGTGTATCTAAAGCAGGGTTTTGGCTTCCAACCTCCCCCCCCCAATGTTGTAGGTGTAATTCTGTGCTACAAAAGCACTAAAATTGGTGTGACAGTCCAGTGTCTGGTGGTTCTGGAGCTTATTTTGGGTTCTGTTTAGGAAATGTTTGTGCCTGTCTTCACTCATTCCCTACACTTTTTCTGTGTCTGCAGCTGGATTATTAATATTTTTCATAATCCTGGAGTGTATTGGAGTGGGAATGAATCAGAGGGAGTTAGTCACACACACCCCTCACCCCTGCCTGCATGCCAGCCATTGTGCCTGGAGAGACCTGGGTGCCCCTCTGCCCATTACCGCAAGTTTGTTGGGACATGTTAAATCTCTGTCAGCCAATCTTGGATGTTCAGTATGGTATTTGAGTCTGGAGCTCAGTAAATAGTGATATGGGACAGAGATCACGATTCTGGTACCTTCTGCATAGAGGTAATACACTGTTCAAATAGCCAACCACAAAGATGGAGAAAGAGGGTGTCATGAATTCTGAGTAGTAAGTATTGTGAAATGCAGTGGAGGTGTCTCAGAAGAATGGAAAAGTTTCTGTTGCCCTAGCAGCAACAAGGCTATCATTGGTAACTATAGCAAAGTTTAAACAGCATTGTTTCTTTGCACTAGAGGGGAAGTTGATGCACAAAAAGATTGACCTCAATATTAAGCCTTAGTTGGAAATATGGTCTTTGCACATGTAGTTAAAAATCTTGAGATTCTTCTCTGTAATGAGCTAGTGAGAGATGACCAAGATGCAGTATTGTTCCCTTGACTACTACCCTAAAGAGAAAACTATTCTCTAATATTAATGTTTTTATTGTGGGTCCATCAAATAATGCCTGTTGAAATGCAGTAACACTTAAATTTATAAATAAATATTGTCAGACATAATGTCTGTTCTATATTTTAATAGTCGTAGTCTATTTGAAAGCTGACCAAATTTTATCTTTTTTATCAATTTTAAACAGATTTGGTTATTCTGTATGGCTCTCTCTAGACATTGAACTTGTTAATTTAAGACTTTAGAAAAATTGATTTCCAATTAACACCAGATTTCATAAGAAAATATTAACTAAATAATAAATTCCTTGAAATGACATGTATTCAAAATACAAAACCAGCAACATCTATTAATTGAATTGGGAGGACAAAGTTGAACTTGATCCTGTAATTGTTTAGAATTTTTCTTTCAGCCATCTCTTAAGTACATTTAGTGACTGATGTGTCACATTAGAACTTGATTTGTATATAAATCATTAGGTATTTTATTGGTTAATCGAATGGTGAAAACTGGTCAGTTGACCTCTTAACTTGAACTTCCCATTGTTATTAACGTCATTGAAATTAAAATAATTACTAAAAAGCTTCTGTACAGCAAAAGAGACAACAGAAAAAACTAAAAGAAGCCCAACCGAATGGGAAAATTTTTTGCCCTTCACAGGAGCGATAAGGGTTTAATAACGAAGATCCACAAGGAACTCACACAACTATACAAAAGTAAAACAAGAAGCCCAATCAAAAAATGGGGAAACCTAAAAAGACACTTCTCCAAAGAGGAAATACAAATGGCCAACAGGCACATGAAAAATTGCTCAACATCACTAGCAATAAGGAAAATGCAAATCAAAACAACGAGATATCACCTTACACCAGTAAGAATGGCCCACATCCGAAGAATGGACAACAAGTGCTGGTGTGGATGTGGAGAGAAAGGAACACTCTTAAACTGCTGGTGGGAATGTAAACTGGTCCAGCCACTATGGAAAGCTGTGTGAAGGACCCTCAAGTTAATGAAAATGGAACTACCATTTGACCCAGCAATTGCTCTTTTGGAAATCTACCCAAAAGAGACCTCAATGAGAATACAAAGGGACACCAGTGCTTGAATGTTTACTGGAGCACTATTTATAATTGCAAGGACTTGGAAGCAACCTAAATGTCCCAAAACAGATGACTGGATGAACCAAATGTGGTATATATACACAATGGAATATTACTCATTAATTAAAAATGATAAATTTGATGATTTTATGATAATATGGATATACTTAGAAGAAATCATATTAGCAGAAACAAGTCAAAAAGAAAAAGACAGAAACCAAATGGTCTCACTAATGTATGGGATATAGGAAAAAAAGTAAACAAAAGCCATGAGGAAAAGTCAAAACAAGCTAATCACCAAACTGATTAGCACACAAGTTGGGGCTGGGGGAACGGAACGGCAGGGAGGGTGGGGGTGTGTGGATCCCTGGGATTACAAAGATGTGAAATTTATATATAAATAAATTTTTTAAATAATGATAAAAAATTATATGCCAAGCAGCATAAGAATGAAAAAAAAAAAGAAATAAAAATAATTAATTATAAAATTTAGGTACTACAGGTTTGAATATTGACATCTAAAGAAGACAATCAAGAATAATTTATATTCAGAATAGTCTTGTATAGTCCAGTCTAATTATTTGAAATTTTATATTAACATTAATTTATAATTGACATTATAGTAAGCTATTTCAGAAGATTTTGAAGGTTCTCTTGTTTCCATTCCCATTCTTTGCCTGAATACCTTTGACATTATTAAACAGCCACACAATCTCCTTTTCATACTTCCAT
>PVHY01008102.1:0-63584 GCA_004024945.1 Uropsilus gracilis
CCCTCCCTCCCTCTCTCCTTTCCTTTTCTCCCTCCCTCTCTCTTTCCTCTCTCCTCCCTTTTCCCTCCCCCTTGCTCAGTGCTCCACTCAGGTCAAGGAGGCCAGGTTCCAGGAGAACCCTAGTGAGCACTGCATGTGGCCCCCACCTCATCTGCCCCTGCAGATGGGGCCAGCGTGGGCACTCTCCCGGACCTGACTCGCCCGCCCTCACGGTCTCTGGCTGCCTCTGTTCTCAGCATTGTCATTTCTGCTGCTGCTAGCTCACTCTGTCTGCAGAAGCTCACCAGAGGGCCAATAACAGAGCCTAATCCGAGAGTGTGACAGGGACCAGTGAAGGAATGTGCTGCCCAGGAATTCTAAGTGACACAGCTCCCTGTTACAGCGGGGGACAGATCCAGTTCTGTGACAGCTGCCAATGGGCTCTGAGCTCCAATCCTGACAGAGACCTGGGAAATTTGGGCAGAGCATTGAGGCTGCCAGGCTGCGGGGCTTCAAGTCAACAGCCTGATGCTTCTCATATGCCCAATGTGGTCACCAGGTGTACCTGCATCCTTGTCATACACACCTGAAGCCTCACTCTGCTCCCCCTCCCTCACCTGCTTTGCCTTCCCAGGGGAGGGCAGAGCTGGCAGCCCAGAAATTCACAGACTGGAACTGGGACCCTCAACAGCCAATGAGAAGGTTCCTTCCATAAATCCCACTATAAATTCTCTCTCTCTCTCTCTCTCTCTCTCTCTCTCTCTGACACAAACACATGCACATGCACGCGCAGTTGCAGCTGCTCACTGGGAGTGCTGCAGCACTGTGGGATAAGGGACACCATCAGGTTATGCTGGTTCAGCAGCTCATGTCTCAGCCCCCACATGCCTGGCAGTTGGGAACATGAGGATGTTTAGAACCAACTCTGCCAGAGCCAGACTGTCTTGAGTGACTTCATTTACCTGGCTTAGCACTACTGTGCTCCTGCCTGACACTGATGTCACCAGACTCAGGCTTGTGGAGGCAGGGGGTGGGGCATTCTAGAGCACTGGGACACTATGCCACTCAGAAAGCAGAGCTTTCTGCCATTGGGGCAAGATGTCTAAAGTGGTCTCCATCTATCCATCTGTCTGTCTGTCCATCCATCCATCCATCCATCCATCCACCCACCCATGCACCCACTCATTCACCCAGTCATTTAGTCATTCTTTCAATAGTTCCCAAGGATCTGTCATGGCCAAGGAGGTCTTGTGCATACTGCTGGGGACCCAGAGATGTAAGTCACCAACTAAGAAGGGTAACTGACACGCCCATAGACTGTTAGAGCATGGTGTGATCATTGTTACGCTTGGGGGAGGACCCAAACACTAGGAGAGTGCCAAACAAACGTCTTCAGTTTCAAAGGGTTGAAGATACCTTCCCAGAGGAGGGCACACTTGGACTGGGTCATGAAGGATGAAGAGGAACTGGTCAGATGCAAGAAGGAAAAACCACACTTCTAAATATTTGAAATATTACCCCTGTGAGGGACCTCTCCTATCAAGTCCCCAGCTGTCAAGGATCTCTTCAAGTTGTTTCCACATCTTGGCTATTGAACATGATACTGCAATGGAGTACAACTCAGCTATAAAAAATGATGAAAAATTTGCAGTTTCTGCCAACATGCATGGAGTTAGAGAACAATACGCTAAGTGAAGTAAGTCAGGCAAAGACAAACACCACATGATTTCACTCATGTGAGGAAGATAAAGAAACAAAACAAGCGAAAAAAAGCTCTTAGATTATATGAATGAAATGGTGGGAGGAAGGGGTGTAAATCAGATGAAGGGGGTCAATTTTATAGTGGTGGATGATGACAATCATGATAGAGTTTTATGTTTTGAGCTACAATGTTTTACACCAGCATGCTACCCCATATTTTAAACCAATGCTACTTCAATACAAAGAAGTTTTTTTCAAAGGATCTCTTCAGTTTTCATCAATAATGCCACATACATACCTCAAGTTCTGCCTTTGTGCCACATAGAGGCTTCAGAGAGGGGCAGGGGCTAACCTTCATGCTCCCTCAGCCAATGTGCCAATGAGCCAATTTATAATGAGGTAATTATAAAGAAAAGTCACAGGGTGGTATAATCCTTACTTGGGCTTTGCAGCTCACTGTAAAATGTTTAAAATTTAAAAAAAAACTTGAAAATTTATGAATTTATGAATTCAAGAGAAGACTTGAAGGTGAAGTTTGGAAACGTTGAGTCCCTTTATTCTTACCCACTTGTGATGAGCCTTAGATATAAGTCTTGGCAGATTCAAGGTTGCAAATATGGATTAAAAAATGCTTAGAAAGGTCAGAAGAGACAGAAACATGACATCTTGGGAAGGGTCTAAAATGCATGGGACATCCTGAGAGTCACTTGATTGGGCTGTGCACTTGAAACATGAGATTTTATTCCCTGGGCCCAGATAAGGAAGCTCAACTAGGACAGGTATGTTTTGGAAGTGTCTGGGGAGTAGGGGAAGTAGTCCTCCCTAGGACTGGAGGTATGACTGAGCGATCACGAAGTGAACACCTTCCATGTCCCCAGTCCCCAGGTCAGGAAGCTGAGCCTGAGCAGGACTATAGAAGCTCTCCTCAAAGTAGTATTTAGCTATCATTGCAAATTCTTTCACTCCAACTCATTTTACATACAGTTCCACAGAGGCTGGTAGATAGCATGACCAAGGTTTCTGCTGTCTTATTCCTGGGGCCTGTATATACATGCAGTTGCTCCCACAGGAGAAAAACCAACAAAAAAGAATGACAGGCACAGAAGCCCTTACTTCTCCCCACACCCTGTACCTCATCATTCCTTTGGCTCCTCTTCTTCTCTGAGCCTCTCTTCAGTGTATACCTATGTCCCACATTCTCACCTCCAACTCTCTAGTTGTGGCCCCTCCCCAAACCGCCATGCCATTTCTCTCATTCAGTCATAGTCAGTGACTGCTGTAGCTTCTTTTCTTATTGGACTTCCCTGAACTTTTTGCCATTGGGGGGGAGGGGGTCACACACTCCCTGAATAAGTGAATCCAAGAAGCACTTGGGAACAGTCAGGATTTGGATATCTTTGTCCAAATATACTACCTTTTCTACCATATTCTTCCTTATCATTGAAAGTGGGTATGGAATGCTTTTAGACATCTTTCACACTTCCCTCTCCTTTACCCATTTACTCAGTCCTGAAAATTTCCTTCTTACTCTGGTCCCAGCACCATTATCCCATCCCAGGTCATTGCGTCCTGTCCCCCACATACTCTGCTACCACTCTTGCATCCTATGATGTAGTCTTCAAACAGCAACAAGAGTGAACACTGGTAAACATAAACATCACATCAGTCTTTTGTTCTGAACCTTTCAAAGATCAGTTGTCTGAAGTGGCATGTGCACAACTCGCCCTCTAGCATATTACTCGGAAAGGTCCCATCTGAATTCTTCACCTTCTCTCTTTATCCCTGACATAAGCCCTTCTGTCCATTCAACCTGGGCTACTCACTGCATTCTTTTCCTTGTGATTTATTGCCCCATGGCAACGAAAGCTACAGGAGAAAGTTTTCCAGTCAGAGAAATCTGGATTCAAATCCTCACTCTGCCTTTTCTACCTGTGACATTCCAAGTCACTTAACCTTCCCAGCCTTGATTTTCCTCATCAGTATAATGGGGAGGGGGTGAAAAACGTGTAACTTGTAGCTATTGTGAGACTTCTGTTAGCTAAGGGGGTACCAGACACATATTAGAAGCTGGTTACAAAGTGCTTCTCATACTCTTCATCTGTTTTTCCCTATTGTTGCCAACTCCTACAATTTCTCAAGCTTCAGCTCAAACCTCATCACCCCCACAAAAGCTCTCTAGTCTGCAGGGTTCACTCTCTCTTCTGAGTAACTCATATGTCCGTAAACATAGATATCCCGGAATTGTTAAAAATCTTTCAAGTATGCATGAACCTTCTCTGCCCTGACAGCTTGTTAATGTCTTGGGATGGGTGGGAATTTACAGTGTGTTTGCACAGTGTCTGCACAGAAGATGGTTTGGTGTGCACAGACCAATGGATAAGAGCCAAGCTCTCCTGCCCTTGTAGACCTACCCTCCTCCCCTTCCTCCTTCCTCTCCTTTACTTCTAGACAAACCCTCTACTAGGTTCTCCTGCTTCACTAACACAAGAATCCTTTCAAGACTTTCTCACCCTTTCCTGTCCATCAGGGTGGACATACAGGCCATGTCGGGTGCTGGTGGCAGGTGTTCTGATGCACTGATGCCTCACTGTTACCCGTGGAAAGGTGTGCAGATCAGCCAGTTTCTCACTGAGCACTGCAATCGGGGTGGGGGGGCTTCAGTGGACTTAGGAGGGGCTGAATCTTCTGTTGTATCTTCATGTGGAGTATGGGGAGAAAAGGGTTTCTTTCTGGCACACGCAAAAGTGGAGCCAGGCCAGGTGTAAGGTAGGGATAGGGAGAGCCAGTACAGGATAGGGAGGGCCAGGCCCCACTGTGTAGCCAACTCCTCATTTGACTTGGTGCCTTGGACACTTGAGGAAAGCGAACAGAGGAATTTGACACCTGAAATAAGTAACTTTGGGGGCCACTTCCCCAAGGTGAAAGCAATTTAAAGTTCATTACCATTGACACATAGGCTGTATCCAGCTCAGTGTTGGAGGAGGAGTGGATAGGGCAGTTCTATCTCTAGACTTGGAGCCCCAAAGCTGAGACAAGAGGCACTTTGACATGGCAGTTAACCCTTTATTTACATCTAGCAACTACCCCATGGTGTTTAACTGTGTGGTCCCTAGATGAGGAAAAAGAGAAAGGAGTTGCGGCAGTAAGTCGCACCGTTGGTAAAGACAGCTGACACCAAGTCTGGTTCTTTCTCGTGCTGCTAGCCCAGTCTGCCATGACCTGTATACACCTTGTCTTGGTGTGGGGATCCTCTGCATCCAAGTTCCTGCAGGAGAAAAATCTTCTAACACACAGTGCTGAATTGGACTCTGGAGGGCTATTGTCTTGAATATTAGGTTCCAATAATAAGAGAAACAAAACTAGTGCATAAATGTGTGTTTTCTTGACCATCCAAGGTTGAATGAAGTGAGTTGGATCAAAGAAAAACAAGTTGTCTATTAAGTGGCTTGAACTATTTATACTTTCTTCACAGACTATCATGAGAAGATCAGCAGGAAGGCTTGTTCTGAAGAGGGTCTCTTAGCTCTGGTCAGGTTGACTTCTTGACATGGAGAATGGGGACACAGGAGTGTTCACGTTGTGATCATTCATTGATATGTGCACTTTAGGGTGTGTGTTTTGGATGTTTGCACACTTTTTGGTGTGTATGTTAATCAACCATTGAGTTACTTTTTAAGGGATTATGCTAAGTGAAATTAGCCAGAAGAAGAAAGATAAATACCAGATAGTGTCACTTGTATGTAGAATCCTGTACTGTCAAAATATAAACAAAGATGCAAAACAATGGTGCACCATTAAATAAAATTTTTTAAATGAATAAAGATATTTTTTAAAAAGTACCAAACACATAGTAGGTCCTCACTCAGAAGGAGCTGAACACTGAACATTATGGGTCCAAGTGACTAGAAGGGTATCAGTGTCACTAACATTCAAGGAAGGGGTGTGCATGTTGACAGAAAATGGGTTCAGGGTGGTCAGAGGTTGAAGAATTGTGATCTGGTCATGTTTTCTTCTTTAGCCCTAGTTCTAATAAATAAGCCAGTGTACCTTCTGATGCCTGTGCAGATGAGTAGCCAGACAAGGTCAAAGGGGCAGAACCAATCAAGACCAGGATCACAATTGAGCGTACAGCTCAGAAGCTAAGCTAACGAGGGCTTTCTGGATGCTCCATGACCTTGGATGTGTCCTGGGCTTCTTTGAGCCCCATTAAGTTTCTACTTGGACAGTGAGAAATATAGGGCTAATTGCTCCTTGAGGGTCTTCTCAGGCCCGACACTCTGAAAGGGCTTGTCTATGCCCTGACATTATCTAACAAGTGCCTTCTCAAATGATCTAAGAGCACATTCTGTTCCAGGCACCATTCTGGTCACAGGGGACACAGGATGCGACACACTCAGGAAGCTCCCAGGACTCAGTTTTTCTCATGTACTTGCCTCTGGGGCTAGACCAGCTCCAAGTTCCTGGGCAGGAGCAACTCTAGAGGAAACCTCAGCAAAGGTTGGAAATGCACCACCTCCAAAGTTCAAGAAAATGCAGGGAAATTTGTGAAGTAGTTTGGGGAAAATCATGAGGGATGGAGGAGACTAAAGTGAACATGCTGCCCACACCCTACTCCACGCCCTGGGGCATGCAATCTGCAATCTGAGAAACCATTTCACTGGCCCACCTCACTTATCTGTAGTCCATAAGCTGCCAAGACTTGGGCTTTGCTTCCCACCAGAGGCAGTCTCCAAGTGTTTTTGAGCCTATACCCCAACATATGTGTGTTTATGTATAAATAATGTACATGTAACAGTGCTAACTGATTTATAAATTATAAAACAGATGCATATGGAAATGAAGATGTGATAAAAATGCATATTGATAGTAATTCCAGTATTTTCTTCCTGCATCCTAACAGATTCTGAGCCTAATTTGGAGGCTACAATCTAGAGAGCCACCCTCCTCCTTAAAGCCAGATGATGGAAGAAGGTCAAAAGAAAGGAAAGGGAATTAGCAAACATTGTAGATGATCTACTATCTCTCAAATCTTATCCTCAGTGCTCCACATGCCTTATTCATTCATTCAATAGATTTTGTAGAGCCAATTCTATCCGGACATTGTACTGGGCACTGGAGTTTACAATCCAGTCAGAGAAGACAAACAGTGACTGAATATTCAAATAACCAAGGTAGGCCCAGCTTGTGAAAAGTGCTACGAAGGAAATCAACATGGTGTAATGGGAGCTAGTGATGGGGATGGATAAGTTTGGGTATGTGGTGGAGGAAGCTCTCTCTAAGCTAAGAACTAAGTTTGACCAGAAATGATTGAGAGGGCACAGCAATTGCCAAGTTCAGGAGGTTAGAAAGATCTTGATACTGTTGAGTGAGGGAAAGCAGGCCAGCATGTCTAAGGAGAAGGAGGTGAGGTGGAGAGTGACAGAGTTTAAGTGCAATGGAGGGCCACAGAAGAGTTTTAAGCAGGAGAGTAAGATAATCTGATTTAGCTGTGTTAGGGATCACCATATCTACTGTATAGACAAGAGGTTGAAGAGGTTATAAACAGAAAAGGGGTAGTCAGGAGACTATCACCCAGGCCAGACATGTGGGACCAAGATCAGGAGAAGGAGGCAATGAGAAGCAGACAAAAACATGATGTATGAAACCTCATAACAGGCAGGAAACAATGCCCTTTTACAGCCAGTGCTATCATCCCCATAGCACAGCTCAAACTGAAGCCAGGGGGAATTAAATCACTTGTCCAAGATCACACAGCTTGTAAATGATTAAAATAGGATTCACCCAGGCCTGTCTGGCTTCCTTTCCATCTTACTCAGAATTCTAATTCTTGCTCCAGGAAATCATTCACCAGGGCAATACAGGGTCTTCTTGTTTCAATCCTGAAAATCAGTGGGCATTCTGAGCAAGGAAAGGGAGATTGGAAGCTATTTGACCCAACGATCAGTCAAGGGCATGCATTAAGTCCTAAAAAAGCGCCCATTTGTCTCATTTTCCTAAACATGCTGAGTTCACCAGAGCTCTATGGAAGGGAGAAACCATTTTATCCTTTGGAGGGGGAGCAGACAGGAGGAGGGTGGTGAAGGTATATTTAGAAATAGAAAAATAAGAAGCTGCCAACTTTTGCCTTCAAGGAAAGCCCAGAGGCGCAGGCCAACACTGGCAAAGCAACTTGCCAAATTCTGCAAAGCCCCCAAAGTTATCCATGTGAAAGAGAAGGCAGAATTGTTCCTGCCAAAGACACAAAGTCCTTTACAGAGCACTTTGTTACCAAAGCTTAGCATGTCACTATGCAAAGCACGCTGAAAAGTTGCCATGGTAACAGGCAGCTGGGTACCAAAATCAGTTCAAGGCTTGCTTCAGCATAGGCCCAAACCTGTGGGGGCATCTCCCAGAGGCAAGAGAAGAAGGCAGGGCCTGGAGCTGGTTTTTTTTATGTTGATGAGAAGCCCTGAGTTTCCTCAGGAATAAGAGGAAACTTATTCCTTACCCTATCTTTAGGAAATATTTCCTGTTGTCAGACATGCCTAACTTCCACAGCACACAGCACCCCAGATTGGCATGATCTGACCCTTTTCCTTGGTCCTCTCCTGATGTTTTTTTTCCCCTTTCCTCCCTTTCATATTTGAGTGACTGGATAATGAGGAACAGAAATATCTGATGATGGTTAAAAAACTTCTTAAAAGTGTGCTATGGATATAGAATTAAACCAAAGCCCAGAGAGAGCGAGTGACTTGCTAAATGTTGCACAGCCTTGTTGCCAGCATCAGAGCACAGTCTCCCTAATGACAGATGAATTGTGAGCTCCACTGTGCTATACTTTTTCCTTAGGTACTGGAGAAGGCGGGAAGTGAATGGACATTGATGACAACCCTCTGTGAACATAATACTATGGTGGAGTCTTCTGCATTCCTCATAATTCTTCTATGCAGACTGAAAACCTGTAAGGGAGTTATTATACCACCTTTATGCATTAGGAAACTAAAGTTCAGACAGGGTAAGGAATAAGTTCAAAGACACACAGCAAGACTTGGCATTAGACTTCAGACTGGTCTTTGTATTTCACCAAAAGCTTCACACTTCTGATCAGATATACTTCCCTCACCTGTGTGAACAAGAGACACAGTTGCAAAAGATTCAAGATGCTAGCTCCACTCTGTTACTAGGAAAGATGGTGTTCTGCAGTAAGTAAATTTGTGAGTTGTAAGAAATTAGTGAGTAGAAAGACCAGCAGGCAGTGATATGCCTCTCCTGGACTCAGTTCCTTCATCACTTAAATATGGATAATGCTAATTGGGGTTACTGGAAGAATGAAATAAGTGTGTATTACAAATGTATGGAGCAAGGTAAATGTTAGTCACTGTTCAAATTTAAGTAAGATTATTATTATTATTATTATTATTATTATTATTATTATCTTTCCTACTGTTAAAATTATTCCCAGCTCAAATTCTGCCACTTCCACAGCTCCAGCCGTCGTTTGATGCAATTCAGTCTCATGTCCCATCATCGACTAACTGCCAGTTGTTAGCATGCAGAGTTCAAATCCTTCTGCCAAAGGAAGGGAAGGGCATCAAGATAAGGTGACATCCATCTTTAATGGATGAAACAACATTTGCTAGTAAGGCTGGGGTTGGGCAGGGGACATCCTAGCTGAGGAGAACATTTTCAGCAGAAGCATAAAGATACCTGGTGTTTAGAGAGGAAAACGGAATGAGCTGGTCTGGGCAGTGCTATAGACAAAAATAGAGGTGTTACTAGCCAGAAGGTTGGTGAGACAGCCCACCTGAGTGTGGAGCCTGGAAGAGAAGAGTGCAGTGATGTTCAAGCTTTGTCCATGGCATCTGGGTCTTTTCCTGGCCCCCCAGCGGCAGCCTCCTAGTTGGATTCTCTAGTCTAACTAGAGAAGAAGGGCCCTGCCCAAGGTGCTCGTTCAGTGCAGTGGCTCAAGATGACACAGATTCTTAAGTATTGGGCCTTAGCCATTCAAAGCCCTTGTAATGAGAATTTTCTGGAAGGGGAATTGGACAATCCACATGGGCACCATGGTGTGGGAGAACTCCCGGGACTACACTGGATTTGGAGACTACACAGTATTTGAAGAAAGCAAATACTATTCCAAAATTAGTGAATTGTGGCATTGGTTGGTACAGTGTTAAGCATAGCTGCCTTCCAAAAATTAGCAGAGAATATGAAAATGAATAAATATAATAAATATAAATATAAATATAAATAAAAAAGAGGAACTTGATAATTCAAACAGCTCATAATGAATTAAGAAGCAGGTAGAGGAGGCTTTTAAGTACTGGGAAGCAGTTGAACCCATGGTGGCAGAAATAAGTTTTCAAAAATCACAATTTTCACTTGAAAGTTCAAATTGTATCTTTGGTAATAAACATTGTCAGTTATTTTTCATCAAGTGACAGGTTCACTCTGTTCATTTTTGAGAAAATGTTAAGTACTCAAGTCTGAACAACCAGTTTGTGTGTCAGTGGGTCTTTCAAGTAAAAATGATGTTTCTTGAAAAAAGAGGCCTGTAAGCCCTCAGACCTCCCGCAAGCACAATAGTACTTTTCCCAGGGATAATCTCATACTTCAGCATGAGCAGAACTGTTCTGCATTCTTCCCATCTGTCACACAGAACGTTCAAAAGAACCAGATGTAAGGGTCAAGATTGAATAAAGCAAAGATATTTCTACTATGTGATCAAAGCCATCCTTAAGACTGGCTTATTTTTCCCTGAGGTATGTGGTGGAGGAGTATTCTTTCACCACTGTATAGGCTGGTGGCACTACTACTCTTCTGACTCAGGTGCTAGCCTGAGTTTTGTCCTTGGTGCAAACACCAACCTCATGCAAAAGACAAATAAGATCTTATTATTATCTTGAAAGTAGTCCTAACCTTTTGCACCCCTCTGAGAAGGGCTTGGTAATTTCAGGGGTCTTCAGACCATGCTTTGAGAAGCATTGGTTTAGAGAAACTCTTGCCCAGGCCCACAGAGGCATGTTAAAGAAAGTTGTTTACACTATTGTTTGTGGTGTGGGTAATTGATGGGATCTTGGTGTCCAGTCTTAGAGGAACAGAGAAGTAAAACTGGGTGAATGCATGCTGTATCAGAAGTGATGAATGAAAAGTGCACATCACAGCATGGAGAAACCTCAAAAATAGATTAGTAAAGGAAAATTAAAAGTTGTGTACATACACACACAACACTAGATATTTTTCAAAGACACCTATATTTGCAACCCACTACAGAGAGAATGGGAGTGGGGATTAGACATGAAAGGAAAATAAAATTAGACTACACCTATTTTAAAAGACTTTGCATGGATAGCTAATAGTATACAGAGCAGCATATTTAACTGCTAGGAGTCCCATGCAGGAAAGAAGAAGAAATGAGACAGAAGAGATTGATAGCGATCTGTGAAGCCAGCCCACAGAATGGGGATCCTGGGAAGCATGTCCTGGTCCAACTTTAATGAAGCTATAAAGATGCTTATATACCCTCACAATGAGCTAATGAAGAAGCAGCAACCTGATTGCCAAAGTAACAATCATTACTAATTGGTCATATGTCTCTTGGAACATTCCAAAGAGGTTCGGAAGCCGTGTTACAGGTGAGAGACCTGCCGTTGACCACCCTCTAGAGTGCCAGAGGGAATGAGACAGATAAAAAGAAGGGCATATCTCTCAACCTGCATCCATGCCCCACATTTAACCATGCCTTGAAGAGCAAATAAGGACAGAGTGAATGGCAGGCAGAAAATAGTCTACTATTTCAAAAGCTCCATTGGCAAAAAGAAAGAGCATTTCTGAGAGAGGGCCAGAGATAGAAGCAGGCAAGTCATCTGCTTTTTGCCTCCTGTCAGTCTCATCTGGCCTACCAAGGGCCTCCTGGTTTCTGAAGCAGCATAAGACCCAGAAAGGTAAAAGAGGCACCAAAGTCACCCCCACCTGCTGGCTCCTATTTTC
The DNA here is from genome assembly GCA_004024945.1 of Uropsilus gracilis. Classification (NCBI taxonomy): domain Eukaryota; kingdom Metazoa; phylum Chordata; class Mammalia; order Eulipotyphla; family Talpidae; genus Uropsilus; species Uropsilus gracilis. The sequence continues at coordinate 11,650 of PVHY01008102.1, forward strand.
TCTGGTAAGTAGGAGATGATATCACTGCTTAGATGTTGGAGGAGGTATGTAGTGGGGGCTCAAGGAGCTGAGGAAGATGTGAAGCAGCTGCCACAGAAGCTAGAGAGAAGCAAAGGTATTTCCAGGCAGCACTGAAGGTCTAGCTGGAGTTTGAGGGAAGTCTGAGATGGGTGGGAGGAAAATTGCCTTTAATTCTTCATTCATCTATCAAAGGAGTTTGCTTAGTCAGGAAATATTTATTGAATGTCTATTATGTACCAAGAAGCCTGGATGGTTCTTAGGCTAGCATGAAGAGGAAGACATGCATAGTCCTTAGCCTCACTGACCTGCCAGTTGTGTGTGTATGTGTATGAGAGAGAGAGAGAGAGAGAGAGTGTGTGTGTGTGTGTGTGTGTGTGTGTGAGAGAGAGAGAGAGAGAGAGAGAGAGAAGAGAAGAGAATTTGAAAGAGCCTGGGCAGTGGGATGTTAAGTTAGCACACAAAAACAAATAGGATCAAATCATGAGAACTTTAGGGAAAGAAGAGACAAGGTGCTGAGAGGCTATCTGGGTGAGGCCCGATGTGATCTGGGTGAGGCCCGATGCGATCTGGGCAGCTTCTTGGGAAAGAGTCTTTGTTCTCATTTTTAACAACGCCACAAAGGCCTAATGTGGGGGCACTACATGATTTACTTAGCCAGTCCCCTGTTGTAGAGCATTTAGAATTTTCCCCTTTCCACATTTAATCAACATTTTGAGGTACACCTTTGTACAAAAGGTATACACATTTTAAATGCAGAAATGTATTGTTTTATATGGGGAAAAATCTGCTATAAGAAAATGATATCAGTAGCCAGATGTAGGCAGTAAGAGTTCTGTGGAGATTTTTTTTTTCTATATTTTCTACATTTCATTCCCCCCGCCCCTCAGTTCTCCACTTTCTACTACTTTTGAATGTGTACTATGCATCTTTAAATATTTTTGAAAAGTTGATGCATACACACAACAAATATTCAGAGAGTACAACAGGGGATTCGGAAATATGAGGTCTCCTTCACCCCAGGCCAGCGGTGCTTGGTGCAGACCCAACAAATTAAACTGTATTATCATAATAGATACATTCATTTTGCACCTTACATTGTTATTTAATACAAAGAACCACTTCATTTTTAAAGACTGACTAATCTATTCCTTGGTCATTTAGGTTATTCAAGTTCTTTTTCTATCTTAAAATGTGTATTACTTATTTAACAACAATACTAATATAGGTGGGAAAAGGAAGAAAAAAGACCACCTACAGAGGTTAAAATAATTCTTCACTATTACAAGAAACATGCTGGGTGGTGGGAATAAAATGATAAGAAATTTTTGTTAAAGTGCCTAGAAAAAAAAGCATATATTTTTAGTCTCAAGGTTTGGAACCCTGGTGTTTTTGTTCAGCAAGTTTTATTTGCCTTTATTGGTGATTGTTATAAGGGATTGTACCTCCCCCCTTTTCTTATCTGCTGTGGAAGTGCAAAGCCAATTGTGATGCTCACATTTATCAAAACCAGACTTGCTGACATTCACTTTCTATTAGGACTTCTTTACTAATTACCTGTGTTTTCCTCTTGCACAGCTTTCTCTGATACATCTAATTTAGTCTCTTTTCCAGTATTAAGTATATTTTCAAAAGCCACCTTAAGCACTTTTCGGAGTCAGTCAAGGTGTAAATATATACCCACACACACACAAACATACATTTTACAAAATTTAAGCTAACGCTTGGATCTCTCTCTAATGCCATCCTCAAGAAAGACAAGCAAGATGCAATCATGAGATCAGAAAACAACAAAAGCCTAATTGGAGGGTAATCGATTTCTGAGCTAGATGCGTCAAAGCTGAGGTCTTCAGCTTCCAAACACACAAAGCACTCCAGTTCCCATGGCAACTTTATGGCGAGCAGGAGAAGATGGAAGAGCTTGGCCTGGTGGTTGCTGGGGGACCTCTGGCTGTCGGTCACGTGGTCTGGCCTGACCTTTTAAGTGAGCAGGAACTTTCCATTACCCGGAGCTCTGGACTGGGGCTTAATTGAAAAGGCAGTTGCTGAGAAGTGCCAAGTATACACTGGGATGCTGTGACAGCAAGGCACCCCTGGGTACTTAGTTTCTTTTCCTCCTCTCTCTTCCCTGCTGGGAGGTGAGGAAGCAAGAGTAGAACCTCAGTGGGAGAGACCCACAGCAGTCTATCCTCTCTCAAGGGTGCTGAAAGTGACTGAGGTGTAAAATGGACAGGGTGGAGTTATTATCATATTAAAGGTGAGATTTCATTGTGTGCTTTGGCTTCCCCTGTAGAAGGTTGCAAGGGACAGCTAGGAGGTTAGCAGAGGAAGCTCAGTCATAAGAGGGCCAAGTTGGGTGGATTGCCCCTCACCACTAGAGGAGAATACAGGTACGTACTTATCAGATCTGGGAGGAAGGCATAAAACTCAGAAAGGAAAACAGCCTTGCAGAAAAGTCTGTGAGGCTTTGTTCTTTATGACCCAGTCTGTGAGTGGAGCCCCTGTTTCCAAGAAGCCCTCAAGGGACATGCTCAGGAAAGCACCCTAGCCTGTGTTTCAGGGGCTGCAAGAGTATTCATTTCACCCATAAACATTGCTTGAGACCAGGGCATGAGATGGCCTAGGGGAGCAGATCCTTAAATGAGAAGATCTCGACCTATTGGAGGAGAGACTATATAACCTTACAAAAGAAAAGCTTTGGAGATGGGCTTTGAAGGTTGGGTAGAAGCTTGGAGTGCAGATAAGTAGTCAGAAAGGACATGAGAACTAGAAGTGAAGGCAGAGATAGGTAAGTGAGGGAGATTATCTCAAGCTATTCTCAACTCTGCCAGAATATGATCCTAAACATCAGCTTCATCCTACGTAACAATACCTCTGTGAAATCATGGATTTGATGTGTTGGTTTTATTTTCCTTTAATACAGAGGGAAAATATGCAAGCATTCCAGTGAAAAGAAAAGTTCATCTGTCATCTGTACCCCTTGAAGATATTTCAATGAATGCCAGAGTGGAGGTTCCCACTTCTTGGGAAGTTGTATCAAAGATTACCAGAAGCCTTTGAGGGCTGTCTCTGGAACTGATCAGACTGGAGGGGGAGAGAATGGAGGCAGACAAACTAGCTAAGAGGCTATTGCAAGGGTCCAGTGAGAGGGCATGGGGCCTTCAACTCAGAAGAAATGGCTTAGAAGTCTGGGCTGTGTGAGAAAAGACTGATTAGACTAACGAACAAGTTTCCAATTCCTGCTTTGCCACTCTCAAATCTTAATGAGGCAGGGCACACATTCATTTCTGGTCATTATGTTCCTCTCAACATCATTTCCCTTCCCCAGTTTGGGACTCATTGTTATGACTGTTTAAACAAGGTGCCAATCTGATTGGACAACTCAAGAGAAGTTTCCCCACCGGAAAGGCTCACATCAGACCCCTGCAACTTTTTGCAAATGGAAATCAAGCCTCCTCCTACAGGGAACTCATTGATCAGAACACATTCAACAAGTATTAACAAGGGAGGGGTCCAGACCAGAGTGGAGGGGGGGTGAGAGGGTCCAGGAAGCTGATGACACATTCTCAGCTCTGTCTGAACAGTGAAGAGGGAAAGTCCCAGAGATGGGCGGATCCCATAAGGCTACCACCTGCCTTTCCCATCTGCAACCTGGGGGGGGGGGTGGCTGTTTTCACACAGACAAGTTTGGAAACTCCTAGGGTCATGCTTACTGAGGTCAGGGATTGTCTGGTGCACTCCTGGAAGAAGGAAAGGGACATTGGAAAAGGTCCACCAGGAAGTGCAGGGGTAGGGAGGACTGGGGTATCACCAGGTCCCTGCCCCTTTCTTCTCTTGCACCCTAAATCCATCTTCTTTGGTAAAGAGCCCCAGAAATTGTGTGGCCTATCAGGCAAGTCCAGGGTGGTTAGCTTGGAAGCTTCTGGCATCTCTGTGACCTCACTTTCACAAGTTCCCATTCTCATCCCTATTTGGTGCCAGGCAATGGGGATACAACCCCACTGGGAAATGGGCATCCAGTTAGGTGTGCTTCAGAGGTCTGTGGACCAACTTCTTCAGAAGATGGCAGCCACACATATGCTCCTCCTTCCAACCCATTGGGAACTCCATGAAGTCTGGGGCCTGGTTAGGCTTCATCACTGCTCAGCTCTTGGATCAGAACAGCCATGAGAAATTATTTGTTAAATTTGTTTAAGGAATTCTAAGCAACAAAGGAAAATGAGATCCACATTAGCCAAACTTACTTTCCAAGCAAAAATCAGGAGACTTTTTGGCTAGGTTTTTCAAGCTGCTGGGGAAGACATTGTAGAAAGTATAATGGAGAAGAAGAGAGGATTTTGCCCAGAGGCATCTGGGAAAGTTTCCAGGGGAGATGTCATCGAGGTGAGGACTTAAAAAGTCCCTATTTAAAGGAGTAAACAGGAGTGAATCCTGTAGCTGGATAAAGGGGATGATGGCCTAACTAAAGGTGTGCAGGTAACAGGCTGGGATGCATGGGTGGGGACTTGCAGGTAGAGGTTTTGCTGGAAGTAGGTGGTAGGAGATCACACTGGAAAGGTCACCTGGACCCATCCTATGGAAGCTGTTCAATTCCCACTGCAGGACTAGATCAGGAATCATTTTGAAGAAGGAAATCTTAATTAAGATGGACTTGGTGATGTAGAAGAAGCAAGAAAAAGAAGCCAGGTAGACATGTCTGGGAGGTGTGGTAGTTTCAAGAAGAGGGGGAATGGGTGAAACGCTGATGTGGACTTAGGGAAATAGGTTCTCTCAAATATGATGGTGGAACTGTCAATTGACACATGTTTCAACCTATCCCTCAACTCAGTAGTCTTCAAGCAATGCAGTTGAAAGTTTGTCCATGTATACGGTAAATATCCACAAGGAGGTTCATCGTAAAGTGCATTGTAAAGGGAAAAGTAGATCTAGCCTAAGTTCCTGGCAGTAGGGGATTAGAGAAATAGGTCTTACTATCTTGTGATGCTATACCTGTTGCCTTTAACACAGATAACCTGTACCCACCCATGAGTACAAAAGGAATAAAAACGCCAAATCTAAAGTTCAGTTTTAAAAAGCAGTTTTAGATGGCTGTTCCAAGCAGAACACTATCAACAACAACAAATTTCAAATGTATAAAACTGAAAATGACATACCACATTTGTGGACACAGAAACATGGCCTGGACCTGATGGATGGTGGCCATGGTTATGAAGGAAGGACTGGAGTGGAGAGCACAGAGACCTCCACGTTACCTGAAATGTGTCCTTGTGTTCAAAAAAATCCCTGGCAAACAGAAAACAAATGTCAACACTTGCTTGTTTCCAGTGGAAGGTACATGAGCCTTTGATATTTTTAGTGTTTTTTAAACAAAACAAAAGAAGGGGAGCAATGAGAGAGACAGACTGGCTGATACCATGCTGCACAACTAGGAGCCTACAGATATCACAGTCACCATCGGGAAAAGTGACCCCATGGCTCTGATTCAAAGCCATATCACAGGACCTGGCCCAACCCAGTCTCACAAACTTTCAGTCAAGAAAGCAATAATAGTGCACAAAAGCGTCCTAAGGTGGACAATAACGATTGGAGCTGTTGCAGGCCTGGATACAAAGGCACGTGGAGAGCAAAATCTACACATATGTTCCCCACATGAGAAACAGCTCATCTCCCAGAGTCGCCAAACTCCACAGCCAAAGTGGCAGGTCCAGCCTATGCCAGGGGCTGGGAGGAGGGGTGTAAGAAGAGGAGGGCTTTCAAGGCATCAACAAAGAGAGAAGGTTGGTTAAAAAAAAAAGGGAATGTACACTCCCTAGAACTTGAACACAAGCTCCTAAATTGTGTCAGATCTCTGGTGCCTAGAACAGTGATTGTCACATGATTAGATGCTCACCAACTAAGAGGTCAGAGGAAGTAGTGAGTGGCATGAGGTGGGGGTTGGGGGGTAGATGAGTGTTGAGTGTCCCAGTCTGACTTCATTTTGATTTTTCAAGATCTCAGTTATGTTAAGCAGGCACCTCAGTGTTTTTAGTGAGTTCATCCTGCTGCCTGAGGTAGGCAGGGGTGGAGGCATGGGAATGTGATGTAGTTATAAATTATAGAGCAGTAAGGCTCAGAAAGGATAGCCAGCTGGGCATGGTGGGGCATGCCCATAGCGGCAGCCTAGGAAGCCATGGCCGGGGCCAGGGATCGTGGTTCGAGTCCCGTCGGGGGCATGTAGTGAGACCTTGCTCCAAAAAAATATAGCTGGGCATGGTGGCACGCGCCTGTAATCCCAGCTACCTGGGAAGCTGAGGCTGGGGACTGCTTGAGTCTGTGGTACCCCAGGCAACATGAGTCTGCGCTTCCACAGGCAAAAATAGCGAGACCTAGCCTAAAAAAAAAAGAAAGAAAAGAAAAAAAAAGAAAAGAAAAGAAAGGATAGCCAGGAAGTTTCCTAAAAAAGGAAAATTGTACCAGTAGGAACAGGTATGGAGAGGGTATTTTTGGAAAGAAAAATGACACCAGATACAATAATAAAAGGAACATTCTCATTCCCATTGGGCACTGCCAGTCTCAAGGCACCCCTTCCTGCTAGACAACTTGGAGGGCTACAATACCTTTGGGAGAATTAGGGAAGAGTGACCCGGGATGCTCTCTGGGCCCTCCAGCTGCATTTCACTTCCCGCTCACTTGGTGTCCCTGCACTGTGCATGGCTTGCACTAATGGCAGTAGCTCCAGCTTAATGCTCCAGATAACCCAGTGCTTGCTGGTCTCCAATCGCTCTGCAATCCACTGCCACAGGCAGAGGACACCACTTCCATCCGGTCTGGCATCCCTGTTGCATAGTCAGTCCCTGCCAATCTGTCTTGCCTTGGATGCTGCACCAGGACCTGCCCCCTGCAGGAGGATCCACTGAGCCAGCAGACAAAAATCAGCTCTCTGGTCAATTCTGAATATCGGTTTGCATGCGAAGTCTCCAAGTTCGAGTATCAGGAACATATTGGCTATCTCAGTGAGGGAGGTAGATGTTACTCTAGCTTCCCCACAGAGGTCAAGTGAAGTCCAGGAAACCAGAACACAGAAACAAGCCTCTGCTCCCTCTAGTGTTTCCTAAAGGAAATGCTGATGACATTATTCTTGTTACTGGAGGAGAAATGAAAGGTGCCTCCTCTACCCTCTCTGTGTGAGTTTTTGAGTCCTTGAGTCCCCCAGACCATCTGCCTGCCAGGGCCCTGTGACATCATAACATTCCTTTTCAGGGAATAGAATACAGCCTTCTCATTCCAGAAGGCAGAGGCTATCCATCCATCAGATGGGCTCTCCCTGCCCTTTCCACCACCAAAGTTACCTGTATCTGCTCTTTTCTCCCCAGGATGATAGGTCCTTTGTCATTTCTAAAGGTCCCCCCGCCCACTTCTACTCCCCTTGTAATAATTTTTCCTTGAACCCAAGTGTGGAAAAGATACTTTATCTCTCTGTACCTCTAGTTCTTCATCTGTATTACAGGGAGAAAATAGTATCTATCTTGTAGGGTTGTTGTGAGGATTGAGTGAGTTAACCCACATGAAGGGCTTAGCTTAGTGCTTGCCAGATAGTAATCATTGGATAAATATTGCTTGTCATCACCACGAGTGTGAAAGGCATAGTTGAGGATAAGGAATGGCATGGAACCAGTCTGCACAGCCAGGTCTGGGTTGGCTAGCTCTGAAAGCAAGCTTTGTCTTTGGATGGACATCCTACAAAGAAAGCTGCTGGCTGCTGCCAGGCTGGATCCCAGAGCCCTCAGGGTGCACTGTTTTGCAGAAAAGAGTTGGTCCTTTCCTCCTGTCACTCTTAGCTTAGCTTGCCTCACCTCCGCCCTCTGTAGATTTGCTCCCTTGACTTGAAGGTACTGGGGAGTCCCAAGGGCTGGTAGCACTAGGAACTGATCTCATCCCAGGATGAGAACTATTAGTAAATTTCTCCCAAGCATTGTGAGACCCGGTGTTCTGGCAGGAACAGGTACTGTTGCCTTTTACATACTCCTACCAGAACACCAGGTCTCACGGGTCTCTCGATTCTTGGGATGCAGGCATGGACTCCCTGGAATGCAACCTGCTGAGACAGATATGAGCTGAAAACATTTGGCAGTGGGGGCCAGGCTCAATATAGGCAGAGATGATCTAGGGAGCAAGAAAAAGAATCTAAATGTTTCCTTTATTACTCAGTGACTGTTGCCTAAAGTTTCACCATTAATGAGTTTCATCCATGGCCAGAACCCTGATAATGGAAACACCATGAGTCAGTCTCCAGTGTTAATGGCTTCAGTGAGCAGTTTACTCTGCAAAACTAAGAAATACAAAAAGTGCCAGTTCCCTTTTCCCCTAATTCATCTGCCAACACCCCCTGAGAAATGAAGACTCAATCGCAAGTAAGGGAAACACAATGGAAGAGACTTTTAGGGGAAACATTAAGACAACCAGCCTCCTGTGTATGGTTGCAAGGTGATGGACAAAAAGGATAATGAAATGAGGTGTGTGTGTGTGAAGGGGGAGGGAACTGAGGGCATGGCATGTTACAATTGCACCATCTTTAATGGGAGTAGCTATTGTGTACACATACCAGGACACCACATGTTTTGACTTCAATAAACTTGGGTTTTAATCCAAGTTCTGGCATCTATCAGATTGTGACTTGATTGTGACTTAATTTCTGTAACCTCAGTCTTGTGATCTTATAGTCCTGACAACAATGACAATGCCAAATTGCCATGTCTGGGGGCTTCAGTGAGATAAGATGTCAGAGAGAAACGAGCCCAGAGTCACTCATTAATTCGTTAGGTATGAATTTTGCTCTGGGCCAGCAATAGCGCCTTGCCAGTTATGTAAAGATGCTGAGGGTCAGGAGCATGGGGCAGAGGTGACCTCCGAATCCTTTCCCTGCAGTAGTTGTCCTTGAAGTGTCTCCAGAGACAGGGCATAACCCCCAGCCTAGACTTGAGAACAGAACCCAGATGGCAAGGCTCATTTATCAGTGCCACCAAGATCCTTGACTTGAAAAAGCATTCCAAAGTTGTAACCACAGGAAGAGGAGGAAATGGGCCAGATTCCTTAGTGACAATAAACAAGGATTGCCAGCTCACTTTCATATTGGCCAAGTGTGTCACGATCATTCTGATTAGTTCATTCTCACATCAGCCCTCAGGAGGCACAAGGAGTATTTTCCTCTTTGTTTAAAGATATGGGAATTAAGAAGTATAAACTTTCTGCCATTTCTAAACACTTGACTTGGTCAGGTACTCTCCTAGGTAGATGGAGCTGCCTTATTGCTGTTAGAATTTTAAGGATGCCTTTCTGGAATCTAGTGCCAAGTGATACTTTTCCAGAAAGACAGGCTGCCTGGTGTTGTTTAAGAGACTCTCTCTTTCACCTATCAGATGGGGTTGTGGGCAGGCCTACAAGCAGACAAACACCAAACCTTAAAAGGTTAGGAATGCAGGGCCCAGAGAATTGGTAAAATGAACCAATAAAAGTGCTTAGCAACATCCAAGGGCCAATAGAAGGATGAGCCGGTCTGTTTCCATGAAAGAGCCTTGATTTTCACTGGCCATGTACATGAACCTGTTCTCCCTGAACAGGGACCAGGAGTCAGGGGTTCTCTCCATGAAGGAGTTAAGAACCTGAAGGAGCCCCCACCCAGGCCTTTGGCACTCAAAAGTTCTCAGTCATGTGTCATATTAAAACAAAAGCAGGGTTTTTTTTTAGCAGACTTTTGCTCACTAGGTCTACACAAATGCAAACTGTGTGGGCCGAAAGCGTGTAGGTTGTACACAACGTGAGAAAGCACATGTGCTCATCTGAAACCCCTGAGTGAAGGAAAAGCTATTTATAAGTCAGTCCCGGCAGGTCCCAGCCTTGTGTCAGTCAGCAAGTATGGTCAAAGACCTTTCATCTTCTCGACCTGGCTCAGTTCTGGAATTAATGTGAACCCAGCCTGACAGAGTAGTAGGAGTTCCCTCCTCCTCAGAAAGTGGTATGGGGGAGGGAAGGTCTGCATGTGGTGTCCACTCCTTTTTAAGAAAGAGCCTACCCACACAGAACCAGCAACGAGTGACAGATGGATCCTGGAGAAGCACACCACACACCTGCCTGACAAGTTTCTAACGTGCTCAGTCTGACTATCTGCCTCAGCTACTCCTGAAGATCCGAGCAGCCTCATCTGTTGCTGTCCAAGAGTGCAAATCCGCACCCGATAAAAAGGGACATAGCTCTAGAAAAAGAAAAGACCAGCAGGCCAAACATAGACCAACAGCTTGCAGTGAGAGAAGTTGGCGTGACCAGAGGGGGAAGGGGAAAACGGGAGTGGAGATGAGGAATAAGGGATACAATACAACCATGCAAACATGACCAATATTGTACAATAATTACCAAAAAAAAAATTGAAAAAAGGAAAAAGCCTACCCAAAACTTGGATTTCCATTTGCTGAATGGAAAGGAAGTGGAAGAAGGACAAGGGTTTAGGAACACAGGTCCTAGATGACATGAAGTAAATATTTGTCAAAATAACAAGGTCACACTGGTCAAGAATGGCAGACTCTGAGAAAAGGGGTCATAGGAAAACAGGGTACTGAAATATGTCAGGAGCATTGAAGACTTTATTTCTGTGCCTAGGTTCCAATCCCAGCTTGGCAATTTATGATGACTCAGAGTAATTTACAAGGAAACTCTTTATTGCCCCAGTTTCTTCACATGTAAAAGGGGTATGGTAACATTGTCTTGTTCATAAAGTTAGCACAAAGATTGAAAGCAATATATAAACTATTTAGTAGAAGAAACTAGTCTTACACATGATGAATATTAATAATTATCATTGATAATACTCATACTGATAGTGGAGCTGTGGTGAAATTGGGGTGCCATGTCCTCCAGCATCTGCATTAGAAAGGCAGACATTTTGCCCTGGTGGGTGGAGACTTGGAGAAGGGAAGTTAAGCCTTCCCACAAGAGAAGAAGTTGAGGAGATTAGGGAGGGGACTGGGACTAAACAGAGGAGAGAGAAGAGAGCAGAACAGAGGAGCAGGGAGGCAGAAAGGTCTCAGGGCTGCCTTGGCCATGTGCCAGAGCAGGGCAGAGAAAGGAACCACACTAGTGGGCTTCCTCTTGGCCTGGGTCAGTGAGGAGCCTGGGAAAGCAAGTTGGAGAAAGTTGTGACTTGTGTAAATGACTTGGAAATTTGGTGATTGAGAACTTGGTTCAACTTCGAAACTGTGAAGCTTGGAAATTGTCTGGGAAACTGAAGAGAATTTACTGTGTTGCCGTTTTCATCCTGAGATATCTCAAGTGGTTGCTGCTGCTGTATCAAATAAATCTTGCTGTTTTTTGGACCACTTTGGAAATGGAACTGAAAGAATGCTGGAGCTATGTCTTTTGGAGAAGAATTGAAGATTCCATCCTGGTTTCCTCATTGGATTTGAATCTCCTGCTTTTGTAGACGGATTGACAGTGCCATCTTGGCTTCTTCTAGCTTGAAGTGAATAGCTATGCCTTTCGAAGAAGGAGCGATGGTGCCATCTTGGCTTCTTCATCTGCCTTGAAGGTGAGGCAGTCGCCATTCTGAGGAAGTACGTGGCTGAAGGGAACATGTAGCCCTTTGGTCTAGAGACTGGATTGGTGGGTAAGATTATCAAAGGGGTCCCTTGTAACGCTCAGTGACTTTTGTTTGTTTTATCCTTTCAATTAACTAAATCTGTTTTCTGCCTCCTCTTAAGGTTTATGTGATCTTGCTACTGCTTGTGCACAGGCTGGGGAGAATCTGTTGTGTGGCTGGCTTTTAAAGGGCCAGCTTCTCCCCTTTATAAGTTTGGTTAAGCATCCCATTTTGCCTGTTTTCTGACTCAATATCAGTACCTGATTATAAAGTATAAAATTTAACCTAGTTAAGTTTGCAGAAACTTCCAGCAGTGTCTTTGGGGGAAAACTGTGAGTGTAGACAGCTTATATTTTCTAGCAATTCATTTCAGGATGGTAAATGGACAGTGAATTGGCTCTATTAAGGTGTCTTGGACATGATGAAATTGAAAAGTAATGAAATTGTTAAGTGATGCACACACACGTCCATTTGCCCAAGTCCACTGTAGATGCTCCAGTTGGCAGCACCAAACCCCACTCTCCTCTGCCTTGAGTATTTGTCCAGGCTTGGAAAGAGCTTGCCTAAGGGAAGGGGGGTGTACAAAGAATTCTGAACAGGAGCTAACAGTCATTTAAGCCACCTCCCAAAATCTCAACCCTGAAATCCTTCCCCTCAGCTGCTCATTCCAGCTCCCCTCCAGCTCCAGGACAATCCACCCCAGCCTGATTCTAATGACCCAAGCTCCTCCTGATCTAAAGAAAGGATCTCTTGGAAGTGAAAACCAAGTCACCAAGAAAACAGAGCAACTTGACCTTGTTCTGAAGGAGGAAATAAGTGGGGGACAGAGTAGGGCATGGAGAAACAGTGAGGTCAAGAAGTCAGCTGGTGACAGTCCTGGACCTCTATTGGGGATGAACTGGAACTGCATTACCATACAAGTTAGGAGTTTAATGAGAAAGCTTCAGGCTTTTGTTTCAAAGACTAACTCTGCCAGAATCTGAGTTTTGAAGATATTCTACATGTTTTCCTATTGAAATCCCAGGGACAGGGCTTGGAAAGAGAGATTGGGAGGGGAGAACAGAGTACCAAGGGACAGGGCCTGGGAAGGTGGTTTCACCAATTTGCCCATCTCTCCAAACAGGTAGATTCCATCAGGTGGCCACCCTGCTCACCTGGAAATCTCTCAAACTCACTCTGAGCAAATCCATTCAAGTATTTCTCCACACTACCTCCAGGACCTCCTGTCTCATTGCTCACTCTCCACTCCTAAACCCTCCTGCCTACAAAACCTCCACATGCTCTTTATTAAAAAGTCTCCAGTCATTCTCAGTCAAACTATCTCAACCCAGGCATTCTTCTGCCTACTTCTGCCGCCCCTGCTACTACCCATTCTTGTCCTAAAATCATGGATAAAATGCAGTCCTCCCAAACTTAGTTTCCCAAATGCTCTCCTCTATCAAATACCCACTAAATTTTAATTCAAAATATGCTTTCCTCATAGCATAGACATGCTATCTGACCTTTCAGGGCAGCCACCATTTTGTGGATGCACATGGCTGAGCAGCCATGTTCAGTTTTGGGCTAGAGACTGAATTAGTGGGTAAGATTACTAAAGGGTACCCTTGTACCGCTCAGTGACTCTTGTCTAATTTGTCTTTTTTAAAAAAAATTTAAATTTATTTATATATATTTCACATCATTTCATTCCCTGGGGGTCACCTACCACCTCCCCTCCCCGCCCGCTCCAGCTGGTCCCCATTCTCTTGTGCAGTTTCATTTGGTTGACCAAATATTAGTGATACCATTTGGTTTCTGTCCCTTTCTATCTGGATCATTTTTGCTAGAATGATTTCTTCTAGGTACATCCAGGTTTCCATAAATCCATCAAATTTGTCATTTTTAATTGATGAGTAATACTCCAATTGTGTATATATACCACACCTTTTTCATCCATTCATCTGTTCTGGGGCATTTGGGTTGTTTCCATGTTCTTGCAATTATAAATAGTGCTGCAATAAACATCCGAGCACAGGTGTCCTTTTGTACCCACATTGAGGTCTCCTTTGGGTAGATTCCCAGAAGTGCGACTGCTGGGTCAAATGGTAATTCCATTTTTATTAGTTTGAGGGTCCTCCATACTGCTTTCCATAGTGGCTAGACCAGTTAACATTCCCACCAGCAGTGTAGGAGTGTTCCTTTCTCTCCACATCCATGCCAGCACTTGTTGCCTATTTTTTTGATGTGGGCCATTCTTACTGGTGTAAGGTGATATCTCAGTAAACTTTTTACTACCCTCTTAAGGTTTATGTGGTTAAAGAGGGTTACTACCCTCTTTAAGGTTTATTGCTACTGCATGTGTGGGCTGGGATGAACCTCATGTGTGGTTGGTTTTGAAATGCCAGCTCCTCCTCTTTGTAAGTTTAGTTAAGCACCCCGTTTTGCTTGTTTTGTCACCCAATTTCAGAGACATGTCAGTGAGATATGTGGGGTGGCTTGTAATGGCAACAGTTATCTTGATATGCTGTCCTTTAGTCCCAGCCCAGTTTTCTGGGAGCTACTGAAGTAATGCCCCCAAGATGTGCAGTGTTATTTGTTGGAAAATATTTAGGCACTGCCATTACCTGTGTCTGAAAAACACAGAGATTAAGAATAGACTAAAACCAGATAAGGGTACTGCCTTCTTTTACTTTGATGTTGTATATCTAAGCAGACTTGGTGAGTATGCTAATCTAGGGCCCTGGGGCTATGGTCCTAAGGCCCAGGTGGGGAAGGGGAGATGGACCACCAGGAGAGAGTGTGATTACGAATTAAGACCTCTGGTTTCAAGAGGAGAGGGGGACCAAGGAAAAAGATAAAAAGGAAAAAGGAACAGAGACTAGGGATAAGATTTTTGGGAAGGAGAGCTGAACAGAGAGCAGGACTTGGAGGTTGGCATCAGGCACAGAGGTTTTTGATTCAGGAGGAGAAGGACCCAGGAGCTGAAGCTACAGCAGTGTTCAGGGGCCTTGAAGGTCGAGAGCTTGTGTGAAGGTGGAGTAGAGGTAACCCTGATGGAGTACTGAGCTATCATGGAACATGGATATACCTGAACTGAACCTCATGTTGATGGAATTCACCTCATGCTAACTGAAGTGACAGAGGATCAAAAGACAAGGACGTAACCTGGTGGTTTCAGATTGAAGTACACTAAGACTGAGGTAACCCCCATGCAGCTCCCTGAGGAGCAGAAGTGGGGTTCTATTCCATTTGGGACACTTGTGAGGGTATGGACTATTAGACTCTTTTAGTTTGTTTTTCTCTTCTGTAAATAAACCTCTATGTTTACCCTTATTAGTAAAGTCTGATCTCTGGGCAGCTGCTTGTGTGCAGGCGGAAGAACCATCAGTGAAAAATTAAATAGGGGGTAGTCCCTTACCCATCATTAGATGTTATCTTCTAGAAAGTACTTTAGACTTGTGACAAGCTTTTGGGCCACATTGGCTCCTCCTCAACCTGGTACTGTTTGACTGGGCATTTACCCACCATTTTGGGTGTTTCTTTGGGAAAACTGCATTAAGAATATCCTTTCCACTCCTCTCTCTATGCATACCAATTCTATTAAAGATCTAAGAGTATGTCTTTGCCTTTATGCACACAGATTGCAGCTGGGACCCCAATATAGGCAGTGTTATTTGTTGGTAAAACTTAGACATCACCACTGTGTTTGAAAGACAGAGAGGTTAAGAATGAAGGGAAGCCAGGAGACAAAAGGTTATTTCCTTCTTTTACCTTGATACTGTAAATCTTAAGTAGGTCTTGGTCAACATTATTATGCTAATTTACTCCCTGTTATTGTTTCAAGGCAGAGTTGGAGAATCCTAGTTGAACCTAGCTGGAGTGTGGTTGATAATCCCATCATCAGGATTCATGATGGTAGGGGGAGAAAGGAAAAAGAGGTGAAAGAGAAAGGTGCAGGGCCTGCAGGGAGAAGAATTTTGAGTTGAAGAGAGTTGAGAACTTTTAATTTGGAGAGAGACTTTTGGATTTTGGAGACTTTTGGATTTTTGAGATAAGACTAGCTTAAAGGAAAGCTGTTCTGTCATTGGACATCAGGCATCAGGCATGGAATCAGGCATCAGGCATGGACAGTTTTAGTTCAGAAAGAAAAGGACTTGGGAGCTGTTGAATCTTTTGGGCCTCCCAGTGTTCCAGCTTTCAAAGGTTGGGAGCAGGATGAAGGAGGAGAAGAGACAACCTAGATGGAGTACTAAGCTGCTGTGACAATCCAAAGAGGTCTGAGTTGAACCTCATGTTGGTTGTGGAATTCTCTCCATGCTGGCTACAGAGACTGATGGTTGAAGACAAGGATGTGAAATGGCAGTTTCAGACTGAACTGCTCTAATGATAAGGATAATGTGGTGAAATTGGGGGGCTGTGGCCCCAGCATGGTATTACTACATTAAGATAGTAGCAATTGTGCCCTGGTGGATGGAGACTTGGAGAAGGGAAGCTACACCTTCACAAGAGAGGAATAGAGAGAGGGTATTTAAGATGGAGTGTGGCTGGAGAGCAACAGAGAGAGAGAAAGCTTGAGAAGGGAGAGCACAGCAGAGCAGCAAGGAGACTGGAGGCCTCAGAGCTGCCTCTGCCATGTGTGGCAGCAGGGCAAAGAAGGAAACCACTCTGGGCTTCCATCCCCAGCCTGGGCCAGTGAGGAGCCCAAGAAGCATGTTGGAGAAACTTGTGACCTATGTAAGCTGAAATGGAAACTCAGTACTTGGAAACTTGTTTCAAGTTAGAAACTGAAAAGCCTGAGATTTGTCTGGAGACCGGAAGAGAACTTGGAGTACTGCTGTTTTCATCATGAGAGTCTGAAGTGGTTGCTGCTATTGTTTCGAGTGAGTATTGGTGGTTTGGGGTCGCTTTAGAGTTGAAGCAAAAAGAAGGCTGGAGGCTGTGTCTTTGGAGGAAGAGCAACAATGTCATCCTGGTTTCTTTATTTGGCTTTAAGTAAATAGCTGTGCCTTTGGATAGAAGATGGACAATGCCATCTTGGTTTCTTTATTTGGCTTGAAGGTGGGTCAGCTGCCGTTTTGTGGAAGAACATGGCTGAAGGACCCACATGTAGCTTTTTTGGATTAGAGACTGAACTATGCAGTAAGATAATCAAAGGAGGTCTCTTGTATACTCAGTGATTTTTGTCTATTTTGTCCTCTTAGTGAATATATCTTTTTTTTTTTTTTGCTTCCTCTTAAGGTTAGTGTGGTCTTGCTTCTGCCCACATGAGCTGGGATGAACCTGATGAGTGGCTGGATTTAAAGGGCCAGCTGTAAGTTTAGTTAAGTTCTCTGTTTTGCTTGTTTTGTTACCTGATTTCAATGAGACTGAGGTAAAACCTACACAACTCCCTGAGGAGCAGAAGCAAGGTTCTTTTCTGTTTGGGATATTTGTAAGGGTGTGGACTATTAGACTCTTTTAGTTTATCTTTTCCTATTTACAAATAAACCCCTGTGTTTACCCTTACCACAAAAGTTTGGTCTCTGGGTAACTACTTGTTGTGGGCGGAAGAACCCTCATTGACTAAATCAGATGACCAGGTCACTTTAGAGCATACACCTTGATAGTTTGTCACGCTAACACAAGCATGGAGGATCACTTGTCATGTTTGCTCATGTTAACCTTTATTTGTACATGACCTGATTCACTCACGTGTACTAACTTCCTGGTCTCTCTCCATATTTCAGTTGAGATCCCTGATTTATATCCATCTATTATACTTACTATTTCCAAAATGCACCTTCATGTTTGCTTTTATTCCATTCTCTGTGTGAAAAGCTACCTGACTGCCTCCCTAGAAATGCTGTACCTATTCTTTAAGATTCAACTGAAACTTCATTTCCTCTCTGAAGCCTTTCTTATTTTGTGCAATCAGAGTTGGGGATTTCCCCCTCTGACTTCTCCCTACAACTAATCCATGCCTTATCATTATCATTTGCATGCATGTATACATCTGCATCAGTTGCTTAATTGTGTTTTCCTGGAGGCTGGAAACTGGGTCTTCCTTTTTCTTTAATTTTCTAAAATAGGGCCTACCAAATGAAGATGCTCAAATATTTGTTGAATAAATGACAGAGTGATAACTGCACTTAATAAAGAGTCATGACTGCCCCTTGATAGGGACTAGAAGCAAGTTAGGTGGTACCATGGCAGTTATAGTTTCAATGAAAAGGTTGCTCTCAGGAGTCAATCTCATTAGGTACCAAATGCTTAACACAGAGCACATTCTAAGTACTCGTGGACTAAAAGAATGAAATCCACCCAATCAGAAAAGATGACACTTGGACTTTAGTTTGGAGTTAGGTTGCTCCAGGGGCCACCCCACGTCCTTCTGGTTTAGAATTATGCCTTCAATACATCCTAGCTCTGGGACCCCGGGTGAGTGACTTAACCTCTCTGAGGTTCAACATCCAAACTGGGAGGGAGGAGAGGATAAAATAATACTGTTATAAAGTAGGTATAATGAATGAACAAGGTACCTCTAGGCCAGTAACATGTTTCACAGCTAAACATTTTGGGCACTTTGATAGTTTAGTAAGAGCATATTTGAGAGAGAAAGAGGATATGTCATACTGCATAGATTTGAGTTCTTGTCCAGCTCCAATTCTATGGGATAACCTCTCAAAGGAAGACCCTAAAAAGTGGCCAACACCACTTCCAAAGAAAGAACTAAGCCAAATTCCTCCATCAAAGGCTATTGACAGGCACAGCTGAACACTGTCCCACACCCACCCTCATCCCACAGTGTGCTCTGCATTCATGGATATGAACATTCATCTACTTCACCTATTTGGCTGTAGTTTTCTCACCTCTATAATGTAAATGATAACAACTGCATGGTAGGATGGGTGGCACCATTAATGAGACTACGTATTTAAAAACTACCCAACCAAAATGGACTAGATTGTGCTTAATGGATCTTTCTGAAATTTCCTACAAACATCATGGGGAGATTAATATTTAGAAGAGAACTTGCAACTAAACTTGGCTGAACTCAAATTGTAGGTTTTTTTTGAATGATTAAAAAGATACATCATAATGACATTGCTTATAAAAAATGAAAAATGAGAAGAAATCTAAATGTCTAACAAATGGAGAGTAGTTAAATCATGGTACAGTCATTATGTAGAACAGTACACAGGAACAAAAAAGAATAAATTATAACTCATGTTTCAAGATGGATAAATTTCAAAAGCATATTGTTTAAAAAAGTGGCAGAAGAATATGTTTGCACAGTATAACTGCATTTATATAAAGTTTAAATACATGCAAAGTGATAGTATATATTGTTTATGGATGCATAAGCATGTGGTAAAAGTGTAGATACATGGGTGGAAATCAGGATCAACTTGGTTATATTTTGGTCAGAATGGGGCAGAGCTCATAGCTTGATCTGTAATGAAACAGTTTATTAGAGAAGACCTGAATAAAATGTGGCAAAAGTTAAGTTTTGACATTTTCCTCGCTACCTTGCTGAATGTTTGAAACAGTTAAATTTTTTGAAAATGCGGAGATAAAAGGTGTCTCAGACTGCCCTCTGCCTCATCTTTTATTCCTTTGTAGAAGACCTGCTGCAGCTGGCATGGGGCTAGGGGCATAAAAGAACATAGTTCATACAGACTGTCCTATAATCCTGGGAAAGAAGGGATATTTCACCCTATTTTTACAGAAGAGACACCTGAGGATCAGATGGGTGAAGTCACTTGTTCAAGCACAAGAAGTGTGATTAGGTCCCAAGCTCCTAAGTTCAGTCTCATCATCTTGCATCTGGAAATGAGTCCTTTGCTGTCCAAATAAATAAGGAATCTTTGATGTTTTGAATTCAGTGTTAAAAGGAATTGATGAGCATTTTTCAACCCTCTAGCCAGTCGCAGAAGACAATCTATGTTCAGCATCTCTCACCCCTCTACTCTGTGACCAGAAGGTGGCTTACAAGGAAGGCCTTTCCTTCCTTGGTGGAACTAAGTGGGCACACTGTTGATATTGGAATGCATGGATCATTGGTTGAATGAGGTGCTCTCTGTTTGATAGTCTGATAGTTCTCACTCCTTATGAGGAGGAACTTGGTGAGAGGTCTGAAGAAGGACCTCCTGCTACCACTAAGAGCATTAGTAGGGATTACGTGGGTGCTCCACAGGCATCTCAACTGGGGAAGTATTTCCTTCCTAACAGACCTGGCATCTCCCAGTCAGAATTAGAAGCACTAATCTTAGGGAAGTACAGTGTGTCATTGTGGGAAACACTGGTAGGGTAAATAAAACAGACCAGAAATGTACTGCAAGGGCTATGAAAACTAAATTGTCATTGGAAGCCCAGCCTACAGAAATAGGCCAGGAGCTACTGTTAAACCTAAACGCAATGATTGCCTGCTGAAACATACAGTTGAAAAGGATCCAGATTCTCTTAACAGAATGTCCAGGATACACTAAAATATCATTCATCATACCAAAAAACAGGAATATTACAATATGAATGAAAAGAGACAGTTAGTACATGCTAGCACCAACATGAATCAGATCTTGGCACCTGATCATAAAATCTTCAACACTCATTATAGATCTTCAACAAATACTCTTGAAAAAATTAAAACATATCTCACCAAACAATAGAAGATGTTTAAAAAAGAACAAATGGAAACCAAATGTACCAAGAGAATGGAACTAAAAGGTATGGTAACAGAAACTCACTGAAAAAGTTCACTATCAGAAAGAATATGACAGAGAAAAGGCTCAGCAAACTTGAAAATGGAACAATATAAATTACACAATCTAAATAGTAGAAAAAAATAAACTGAAATAACATGGTTGGAGAGAAAACTGGAATGTAAAACTGAAAACAAAACAAAACAGAATCTTGAAAACAGTCAGAGAAAAGCAATCCCACAGAGGAAAAGCAGATTTTTCTTTAGAAATCATGGAGTCCAGGAAGTGGTAGCATATTTTTCAAGTGTTGAAAGAAAAGAGCTGTTGATCTAGAATCTTATACCCAATAAAAATATCTTTCAGAAACGAGGGGGGGAATCAAGACATTCTCAGAGGAAGGAAAACAAAGAGAATTTGTCATTAGAAGACACACCCTTAAAGAATAGCTAAAGGCAGTTGTGTAAACATAAAAAAAATGGTTAAAGAAGGAACTTTTGGAACATCAGGAAAGAAGAAAAACACGATGAGCAAAAATGTAAGTACCATAGATTTTTCTTCTCTTGACATTTCTAAATTATATTTGATTAAAGCAAAAATTATAATGCCACATACATAAATGTATATAAATATTTAAGATATTTATAAATGTGGAAGCCCAAAAGATCATAAAAAGAGATAAGATTTCTACAAATTACTCTAACTGGTAAAATGATAATACTAACAACTATGATAAGATATAGCTACAGATCTAAATGTAAGCTCTATCTGCATATTAATATGTTAAGATATATCTCTATCTAGTAATACCTACAACAAAGTTATATAAAGATATACTCAAAGATAGTATAAATAAAAATCAGAATGGAATTCTGAAAAATGTCCAAGTATATTACTTGTGAAGACAGGAAAATGAGAAAAGAGCACAGAAAACAAAAGCTATAGTGACAGACTTAACCACTATATCTCAATGATTTCATTGAATATAAATTTAAACCACTCGGTTAATCTCTACCCTTTTCAGTTATAGACAATCTCATCCTAAAATTTATGTGCAAAAGCACTGGGCTCTGGCACAGCTAAAAATACTTTGAAAAAGCAGAGTAAAGTGGGATCACTCAACTCAGCGCTAAGGTTTACTATCCAGCTACAGTCATGGCAATGTGGTACTACTGAAGTGGCAGACACACAGATCAATGAAGCAGAGTAGAAAACTGAGAAATAGACACTCAAAATATGCCCAAGTCATTTTTGACAGAAGTGCAAAAGCAATACAACTGAGGAAGGATGACCCTTTCAAAAACAGTACTGAAGGAATTGACATTCACAGACACAAAGAAAGAGGAAAGAACTGTGACCTCAGCCTCATACCTTACAAAACTAATTAGCTGAAAACGGGTGATGAGAATTGTAAACTTGAAACTAAAACTTTAAGAAAAAAATGAAAAATTTTTGGTTTCTAGGATTAGACAAAGAGTTCTTATTAGACTTGACAACAAAAGGACAAGCTATAAAAGGAAAAGTGGATAAATTAAACCTCATCAAGATTAAATTTTTGGCTCTATAAAAATTGTGAAAAGGATATGAAAAGGATGAAAATATAAACTGCAGTGTAGGAGAATGGATGTGTAAACTACATATCCAACAAAGACTCATCTAATACATTCTCAAAACTCAGCAGTTAAAAAAAAATCCAATTAGAAAATGGACAGAAACCATGAACAGATATTCCACTGAAGAGTTTATATAGGTAAATGGCAAATGCACTCATGAAAAGATGTTCAACATCATTAGCTACCAGGAAAATGCAAAGTTAAGACCACACTGTAGTAACATCACACCTAATCAGAATAGCTAAAATTAAAAAACAAAACAAAACAAAAAAAACAGGTGATGACAGCAAATGCTGGTAAGGATGCCAAAATAAAAAAATGGATTACTCTTGCAGTGCTGGTAGGAACATGAATGGTTCAAGCTACCCCATGAAATAGTTTGACAATTTCTTCAAAATTAAGCATGAAGTTGCCATAAAACTCAGCAATTTTTTGCGCTCTTGGGCACTTATTCCAGAGAAATGAAAATTTATGTTCACATTTAAATCTGTCACATAAATGTTCCAATCAGATTTATTCATAAAAACAGACTGAAAACAACCCAGATGTACTTGAACAGATAGAATGTGTATAATGGAATACTACTCAGCAACAAAAAGGGACAGATTATTGATAGATGCAACAGTTTGCAAAAACTTCAAGAAAATTATGTTGAATGAAATAAGTCAGTCATGAAAGGTTATCTGTGATACAAATTCCTTTATTCTCAAAATAATGAAACCACGTAGATGGAGAATATATTCTTGGCTGACAAGAATATATTCCCCTAGGGGTGGGGAGAGCTGGTAGTGGGTAGGTGGTTTGAATACCAAGAACTAGCACGAGGAAGATCTTCATGGTAATGAAACAGTTCTGCACCTCAATTTTAGGAATAGTTATGCAAATTTACTTGTGATAAAATTGCATATACATGGCAAGTATACAAACTCAACACAGAAACTGGTAACATCTGAGTAATCTCAGTGGAGTAGACCAATATCAAGTCCTGGTTTTGATATTACAGTTTATGTTATGTAAATATCAACAGCTGGCAAACCTGGATGAAGTGTCACAGGATTCCTCCCTGTATACTTTTTTGGTGCAACTTTCTGTAAACCTTTAATTATTCTCAAAATAAAAAGTTTTAGAAGTAGTGTATTTATTTCCTAAGATGTCGGAGCTGGGTTTTTTGAGGGGAGAGGTGGGAATTGAACATATCAGAAAGCAGAGAAGGAAGGAAAACCAACACTTGCTGGATGCGTGTTCTGAGGTCAGACAACTCATGCACATAATTGTATTTAAATCTCAAGACAACCCTGAAAGACTGACATTTTATCCCACTTAACAGATGAGTAAAATGAATCTCAGGGAGGTTCAAGTTAGTGCAAGTTAGTAGCTAATAATTCCTGATAGAAGGTAATAAACTTATGTGTGCTGAATTCTATACATGAACTATTTAATACTATGAACAAACACATAAGTTAAGTACTACCGTACCCTTACTTTACAGATGAGGGACCACAGAAGCTCAGAGAAGTGAACTGACCTGCCCAAGATCACACAGCTTGGAAGAGGCAGAATCAGGATCCAAGACAGAGGTATAAGAATATGATGCTCTTTCTTTCTATGCCAAGGCACTTACCAACAGTAGGGTAAAAATGCACTTTTTTTTTGAGACTAGGTCTTGCTATTCTTGCTCGTGGAACCGCAGGCTCTCATTGCCTTGGGTACCACAGACTCAAGCAATCCCCAGCCTCAGCTTCCCAGGTAGCTTGGATTACAGGCACGCGCCACCACGCCCAGCTATTTTTTTGGAACTAGGTCTCGCTACGGGCCCCAGGCAGGATAAAAATGCACTTTTAATTTCAAGGCAGAAATGAACCCTCCTTGGTGCCCTCAGTTTGTCTCAATTTAGTCTCTCCCCAGCTTCTAGGACCTTTTATTGCAGATATACGTCCTCATGTCCATCTCTCTGTCCATGTGTTAAATACGTAACTTCCTTGAGAGGCAGAAAAATGGTTTACTCATGTTTGTGACCCTAGAGTTTGCCCTAAAATGATGTTTGGTACCTGGATGAAAAAACTTAAAGATTTAAATCCTGTTAACAATTTAAATTTAAATAAACAATTCAAAGATTTAAATCACTTTAAATCCTGTGAACAATTTACTTGCTCAAGAAGGAGCCTGGGCCCAGGAACATTTGAGAGCCCACTCTGACCTGTACCCTATCCGGCATTGGGTAGACCTGGTTCTCCTCATCCTGTATCACAATCACAGTTTGCTCTGACTTTCCAGAACTGACTGTCAACATTTTCAGAATTTTTCAAACCAATTGTTAACACTGCTTGTAGCTTGAAACCATCCATGGTGGAACATTCACACCATAAAAATGGCAACATAGAGCGCCTCCCTACACACAGAGAGCTGGTTCATCGACAATCACTGCCACACCACTGATCAAAAGCATTTGGCTGCAGCACTTCAGTAAGTATAAATAAAAATCACCAAGTAAAAGAGGCAGAAGTAAACCTTCTGGGATCTCCAAATGTTCTATATCTTGCAGTTACACACAGCTGTACATACATGTAGATTCATTGAGCTGTGTGTTTACAACCCATGCACTTTGTGCAACTTACTGTAATATGTTTTTCTCTCCAAAAAGAACTCCTGTATTAGTCAGAGTGCCCAATACCCAGCCTCCACAGAGGAGCTGGTTATCAAGACGTACCAGCAGCCCCCACAGCCCTGCTCAGCACTCCTGAAGACAACATAGCCCAGTTCAGAGCACCGTGATTGTGCGGGAGAGTGGGCACTGGCAACAGGATCTATGTTCCATTCCATCTTTTCTTCATCAGGACCACTGTCATCTCTCATCTCCGTTTGACCTGCCCCCCTGGCTAGGGGTGCTGTTTGCTGTGGGCAGCATGACTCACTACTGTTCAGACTATTTTTTCTAATTAAGGGGTGAGACGGATGGATATTTTCCCATACTTGGGCAGACGCTTATTCACTTGGATCTTTTTATTGGAAATACTCAGCTTTATATTTAACAGTTAATTTTCTTCACTTGAAAAAAAAAACAAAAAACTAGTACGGAGAACCTGCTCTTCTCAGACAATCAGACTCCTAGTGAAAATGAAGAAACTAAGTGCTTCTCAAAAAATGCACTCTCACAAGAGAGAGGAAACAACCTTTACTGAGCTGCTTCTGTGAAGTTCGTCTGAAGGGGAAAGCCCAGCTCCCCAGTGTATCTAGGAGACAGACAGTCATTATCCCTTCCTGGCAAGACTTCCACCCCCACTCCACTTTCCCTGCTATGTCCCCTCAGTCACTCAGCCCAACAATTGGAGGTCCAGGTAGCAGTTTTATTCCGAGAAGGGCTGACAGTGGCCTCCTATTCGGAAGCACACGCAGTGTGGGAGAGGGCAGAGGCTGTACCTTTAGGAGCAGAAACAGACAGGCTTTCATAAGGAGGCAGGACGGCCAGGATGGAACTTGAAGGGTCTGCAAAGGTAAGGTCACAGAGCATCACATTCACCGTAGCTGTGGGAAATCATGGTCTATTCTCTGCCTCCCTGCCAGGCTCAGAATAAACCCTCTGCTGAGCCAGATCAAGTCCAAGCACCCAGAGTGAAATGTGGATACATACTGCCACTAGAATTGGCTCCTGAATAGGAGTTCCTGGTCGGACTACTCAGGGCCCCTCAACTGGCATCCTGAAGTTCATCCAACCACTCTCTCTCTCTCTCTCGTATTTCTACCTCAAGCAAGGTGAAGAGGGCCTGACACTGGTCTCACTGCTCATGCACTGTATTGCTGGGCCCTTGTACAATCTTCTAGTCATAAGGGTCAGTCCTGAATGCCCAGGCTTCTTGGATAGTCACACTTTTTCTCTTAGTAGCTACTCTCTCTCTCACTCTCTCCCTCGCTTGCTCTCACATACACACATACACACAAACATGAGCTTGTCTGTGTTCTGCCTAAGCCTTTTATACCCAAAGGACCACTCAAGAACCATTGTTCCCAATCCCACCCCTTTTTCAACAGCCTAAGTGGCTGGAAAGTGTGACTCCCACTCAAGTTATGATTTGGCTTGCTCTAGTCACAAAGAAAAAAGTCCTCAGATGCTCTTGGCAAAACCAACCAACACTTGGCCTACATATGATGCTGAAAACCCAATCAGATGCCCAGCTCTACCCCTAATGTCCAAAGAAGACCTGGTCTACCCCTTCCATCTGGGAGAGGTTAGACAGAATTACTGTATCCATGCTGGTTTCTGACCTTCAAAATCCTACTTAGTGTTTGAGATCATGTTTGAGGTTCAGGCCTGAGCCTCTTTCAAGAGAGACTGTTGCTATGTGAGATGTGCCTGCTTTAGTGTCACCAATGTCCGCACTTATCATGCCCTCATCAGGTCACTTCAGTGCACTAGGAACTGGTGCCTCTTCCCCTCTCAAATGAGCCACAGATGAGGTGAGGGGAGGGAGAAGTAAATACCTGGACAAGGAGGTAAAGAGGAGAATCGCCTGCCATCTTGAACTGCCATATTCCCCACAACAACAGTGGCCACCAGTAGACATTTAACAGAATAAACACATAAACATAGGGATAAACGTGTGGGCAGGGGAAGAACATTCTTAAGCTCATGGAGATCTGACATTCTCTTTGCATCTCTGTCACCAGATTTGCCTTCTCGATCTCCTTTGTACTTCCCCCCTACAGTCAAATAACATGCACTCTCTTTCTCTGAAGTATAAACTGCAGTCCTTAAAAGCTAAGAGCCTTGCTTGCAGTCATGACACACACAAAGTTGCAAACAAGCCAGGAAGACTTTGTAGGCCCCTGACCCCTCATGTGTACAACTTAGCAGACTGAATCCCATTCAGTTCATCTGAGAGAACTTACCTGCCACTGGAGCATCACAGATAGCTGGCAGTGCACACATTCCCACCTGCCTTTCTCCTGGAGTTTCTAGCCTATCTCTTGCCTGAACTATATCTGCAGAGATAGCAACAAACTCCATACTCCACACTGCCAAACTCCCACCCATTAGGGGTTTGCTAGGCAATTCACAAGGGTAGTTGTGGGCCTGCATGAAACAGGCCTTTTCCTGAGCCTACCGATGTCCATACCCAGCGCCCCTGGTGGGGTTGTCCATAAGGGTGGGGCCAAAGCCCACCCATCTTCCCCTTCCTGCCTCAGTTACCATGGTTCTTGGAGGTACTAGCCCCCCTTTTCCCACCTTCCATGGGGCCCATGATTGATGCTCCCCAGACCTCACCGACAGCATTAAGGTCAAAATGTGCAGACTACATACCTAGTCATTCCAGCAGTTTGTGTGGCTGTCCTCCAGATCGTGAGCTTGGGAGCAGGAGTAGGGACAAGGCAAGAGGACAGGTTTTTGGGGACAGTCCTAGGCTCAGTCAGCTCTGGGTCAAGTTAACTGAGTTTCCAGATTAAGGCCAACGAGCTGGAGGAGGGACAAGCAAAGAAGAGAAAGGAAAGGAGGCAGGACCAAAACTAACCCCCTCTTTTTTCTTCCTAAACTCAATCCAGATTTGCTTTCTGAGCGCTGCTTGAAACTGATCCCTGTGGCTCTGACTCGTCCTTTCTTAAAGACATAGTCTCCACTTTGGGGGTGGGGAGAGGAAAATCTCACCTGGCCAAAATATGTCTAGAACAAAAGATGGGAAGAGGGGAGGCAATACAAACACTAAATTCAAAATGCACTACACCTCTACAACCTGGACAAAGAGCTGGAGGTTCATTTGAGGTTCTCTCAACTCTGCCAAGTCAGGACCTTTGCTGAGTGTTACGAGAGACCCCAACAGAGCTGTGAGGCCTTGGCGGGGAACAGTCTGCCAGCACTCACAGACTGGGGTCAAAACTGAAGTCTGCAGGTGGGTGTGGGGAAAGGAGACTAGACCAAGAGTCTTATCTCTACCACAACCCCCTATATCACCGTGAGCAAGTCACTCTCCTTCTCTTAACCAGGTTTATGATTTTGATACATGAAAAGATAATCGCCACAGCCCTCTTGAGATCCTGACCTGCTGCTATCTCATGTTACAGCAGAAGGCAGCACTCTTGGGAACCTGGCATGCTGTCCTGCTCAAGCCACCAGGTATTTAATCCTCAGATCCATTTCCCATTTTCTTCTCAACACAAACCTCCTAGGCTACTTTGCCTGGCGGGGTGCAGGGTCAGACTCTAACCCTGGAGGCTCTGCTGAAGCTCCTTCATACAGATTCTAGCCCTTCTTCCTCTCTAAAACTGCCTGCCTTCTCTTTATGGCTGGGTTTCTGTTCCTTTTCAACCCTTCTATGGAGTTGTGGGGGGGAGACTAAGGAGGGGAGGAGGGCACAGTCTCCACATCTCCCCCCCTTTTCACTGTCCTCCAGGAGCAGCACACAACCCCATTTCTCTTTGAGGCTGTGCTTTTCAGCTCTGTCTCCACATTAAAATCTCCTGAGGAGCTTTGGAAAAAAATATTCCTACTCTAGCCTCACCCCTGGAATCAGATGACAGGAGTCTGGAGCCAGCTTAGGGACTGTTGTGCTTCTTCAGGGGGTCTCAATGTGCAGTCAGGGGATTGAAACACAGATCTCAAGGATCCTGCTACTTATAGCATGAAGAAATCAGAGCAAGGATAACCAGAGAGCAGATAGGGTAAAGGACAAAGGGTCAGCAGCTCCCAAAGTTTGTCTGGAAGTCTTGGGCTCCCTTTTCATGCATCATTCTTAGAAAAAAATAATAGCAATGGCTCAGAGGCAGCCACAGCACCAAGGGGTTTGTGTGCATTATCTCACTGAATCCTCAGAAACACACTCAGTGGGATCATTACTATTCTTATTTTATAGTTGAGGAAATGGTAGCATCAAGAGGTCAAACAGTCCATCCAAGGGCACATTAGCAGTAAGTGGCAGAGCTGGGATTTGAACTCAGCCATGAGGCTGTTGACTGTTTGCCATATCCCGCCACTGGCAACCAGTAAGCCCCGTAATGCTGTCACTGTCAGACACTCCCTTACCCCTGCATCAACCCAGAGTGATCCTCATTCTGTGTTCCAGGTCAGAAGAAGATGTTCTGGGGCTTAAAAAGGGGTATTACCTACTGTGCATTCCAGTGTCCTTAGTCCAAAGAACCCTTGAGAACTAGCATTCATGTTCCAGGGAAGATAGAACATGTAGAAGTTGCGAAATCAGACCAACAGAGATGCATGTCCAAATCTGTCACTTGCTTGATGTCTCCCGTGTCAAGTGGGAACAACACACTCAGCTCCCAGAGCTGTGGGGTTGTGGTGAGAGGCTATGGGCACAGAGAGATCCTAGTATGGATGCTTCCCAAGCCTCCAGCTCATCCCCTGGCAGAAGTGCTTCCTAGGGCATGCCATGAATCCACCTGACAGTCTGTTGCTGCCTATGGATCTTTCCTGGGTAAAAAAAAATGTTTTAAATACATTAAATAAATTACCTAGTATTATAAAAGAAACTGGTTGCTGTATACTGTAATTTACAATCTAGTCATGTGAACTTCTTGATTAATATATTCACTATAACAACATCTAGCAACAAGTATAGTGACTACCATATTAGTAGTGATGGAGTAGTGATGAGCATAAACAATTTTTTGAAAAACTTGCAACAACTGTAATATGATGTGGAAAAGCTATAATTCTACTGCTGACAGTCACATACATGGCAAATAGTACTATAGCTTCATTTGCTCTGGAAACAGATCAGCCTGCTCCTCTTCTCATTAGCTGTGTGATCTGGGCCAACCTACTTAGTCTCTCTGTGCCTGTCTCCTTCTTTATCTGTAAAATGAGGGGTCTCTGTGGGGATGAAATGAATTAATGTACACATGTAAACTTAGATTTAGGATTGTGACATAGCAGATACTCTGATATTTAGCTCTTATTGTTATTTGTAACTGACTTCTATAGATCAGTGGTCAGAGATCTTTTACTCAACCCCGGGACAAAGCCTTACTTCCAGCTAAGTTCCCCTACTAAGGAAATATGACTCCAAAAGCATACTTAACACCTTGCTATTTGAATCCTTTTGGAGTCTAATATATTTGTTTATTTATATTGAGGTAACTGATTTACAACACTATATGATTTAAGGGCATAGGTTCATGTTTCTTCAGATGCATGTTACCGCACAATCCCTACCACCAAGGTACCCACAGTCCTCTGCTGCCATAGCCCATTGAACTCCTTCCCCCTATAACTCCCCAATTCCATGATCTCCTTCTATTTTGCAGCAATTATGGAGTCAGATTTCTAAGGTTTGTTTTGATTTGCTTTGTTGGTTCCTTTGTTTTGTTTCTTTATATTCCATATATGAGTGAAATCCAGTATTTGTGGTTCTCCTTCTGACTTACTTCAATAAACACAATCTCTTTCAGTTCTATCCATGTCATTACAAATAACAAGATTTCATCCTTTTTTATAGCTGAGTAACATTCTATTATATGTATATATGTATGTATTCTATGGTACACACACACACACACATATATATACTTACATATACCACATGTTCTTTATCCACTCCTTTGCCATTAGATTGTTTCCATAACCTGGCTATTGTAAGTAGTGCTGCAATGAACTTAACAGTATATATATCCCTTTGAATTAGTGTTTTTGCTGGGTCATATGACAGATATATTTTTAATATTTTGAGAAACCTCCATACTGTTTCCTTAGGCCTGGGCAAGCCTAGATTTTCAGCAACAGTGAAGTCTGGGATCATTAATGTCTCTTTTAAAATACTCCTAAGGCCTCTGTAAGGCCTATATTTGGGAGAGGTTCCCACAGTGTTGTCCTGCCACCACTGCTTAAGCGGCTGGCAAAAGTGGAGGTAGGCTTTCCCACCAAGCTTTCTGGGTCCTGGGGCCTTAGGCTGGGGAAGGGCCACCTGTTGCTCCTATGGTGTCTGGGTACACAGTGGTGCCTCTTTCAGGGTACAGGCTGATGGGGAGGGGGTTCCTCTCTCTGGTTCACTCCTACTTCTATCAGAGCTCACTAAGAATGAGTAAAACAACAGCCTACACTCCAGGTGCAGACATAAAGGAGAGGAGAAGAATAAACAAAGGATCTGGTCATAATCGTCACCTGGGTAGTACCCAAACTGAGTATGGCCAGAACTACTAAAGACAAGACTGAAAGTAGTTACAGAGGTGTCCTGTTAAAGAGTTATACCTACAATGTTTTGGGAACTAGGGAACCAAACCTCCGATCTAGAGATATAATCAACATGAGCAAGGCACCCTCCTTTTCTAATGGGTGAAGCAAGCCACAGAGAAGGGGCTGTGGCCCCATGTCAGAACCGTAGACCACAAGAGAGAAGAAGAGCTGGACCAACCACCTGATGAAGTCTGCTCCACTGGAGAACTTCTAATGCCAGTGGCTGTGAGTTGGGAACCAAACCCCAGAGGCCAGAACTATAAGACTCAGAAGCACAATCATGGGACAGACATCACAATGGAGGAGGCAGCCAGCATGAATGAGGAGGCATGGAATCCAGTGATCACACAGGTTTAGAGGAGAAGAGACTGTCAACTTCACCACAGGAAGTGCTACAATAAAGGAACCTGGAGAACAGTGCCATATACCTGACATATAAGAGGTTCCTGACAAGCTATTATTGGCCACCTGCCTCAAAGTTACCCCTAGAAATTTAAGCTGCTTGGACTGCCAAGACCCAAGAGTGCAAGTCCTCACTCAGGAAAAGGACATTGCACCAGAAAAGGTAGAGACCAATGAGCCAAACATTGACTAATGACTTGCAGAGAGAGGGGAGTTGGAGTGGCCAGAAGAAGGAAGAAAGACAGAGGGATGGGAGAGGGGAGAGAAGGATGGACCATACTTAGGGGATTAATAACTATACAAATATGATCGAGGTTGTAAGAAAATTATAAAAATTTAAAAATAAAAATACTCCCAAGATCAGGGCTCTGGGGCTGAGAAACAAGCTCTTTTCCTACCCCTCAGCCTCCCTTCAGAACAGTAGTGCCGCTGGGGATACCACTTTCTGGTTTTTCCCTGCTGCCCTGTGTGCTGTAGTTATAAGCTCTGTATGGCCCAGGGCATCCCATTTTAAGAGCCAGAGTTCGCCCACAAACTTGTAACAAGTTAGAGGGTAATTTGAAAACCAGAAGCACTCCCTAGTTTAGTGCAGTTGTCATCAGTCAAGGAAGAGGTTCAGGAGGATCAAAATCATTCCTTCACTATGCAGACAAAGCAACTGAGATCCAGAAAGAGGCAAAGACTTGCCTAAGGTCACAGGTCAGCTCACTGGGAATGCAGTTGGTCAAGGTCAGAGAGTGAGCAAGATGGAGAGTTAACAGTGAAACGTAGGGTCAAAGAGTCATGGAATCTGCCGGACATGGTGGTGCATGCCTGTAAGTGGCCGCCTAGGAAGCCATGGCGGGAACCAGGGATCACGGTTTGAGTCCCACTCAGGGCAACGTAGTGAGACCTAGTTCAAAAAAAATAAAAATAGCTGGGCATGGTGACACGCGCCCGTAATCCCAGCTATCTGGGAAGCGGAGGCTGGGGATTGCTTGAGTCCGTGGTACTCCGGGCAATGTGAGCCTGCGGTTTCCAGGGGCAAACAGCATAGCGAGACCTAGTCTCAAAAAAAAAAAAATGCCGGCACGGTGGCTTGTGCCTGTAAGCTTCAGCCTATGAAGTGGCAGGGGCTAGGGATCGCGGGTTGAGTCCCGCCTGGGGCCCATAGCGAGACCTAGTTCCAAAAAATAACTGGGCGTGGTGGCGCGCACCTGTCATCCCAGCTACCTGGGAAGCTGAGGCTGGGGATTGCTTTCTGTGGTACCCGGGGAAACGAGAGCCTGCGGTTCCATGGGCAAAAATAACAAGACCTAGTCTCAAAAAAAAAAAAAAAAAAGAGTCATGGAATCTAAGTGCGAAAAAATTTAGTGCTATTCCCATTACATCACCCACCTCTCAGAATTATACCCCAAATCCTATTGTTTCAGGTAACAGCTGGAAATATTGTTTTTGTCAAAACCATAATTGCTACTTCCCTTTCTATACACCCATTTTGGAAAGGCAGACAATACTTCATCTCCTCTCCCACCTCTCCCCAGGGCTCCTAACATAGGCTTCCGGTATCCGGCAGCCTGAATTTCCTCCTTATCTGTTCTAGGCATGGGCAAGCCCTGCCTGTTTGCCAACCATTTCCACAAATATTTCTATTGGCCTGTGCCCAAATCAGTTTCCCTGGACTTCCTTGTTGCTTTGAATCTCCTATAATACATTAGACCATATATGCCTCCCTTCTGCTGGACCAATATTAAGTATCAGGTCTGGTATGGAATGGACACTCAGTTTTTGAGAAATGAATGAATTCAGTTCTTGAAATAAGATGCTGTTATTGCAAGGGGAGATGATAGGATTAAGACACAGATGGTCCTGCCCTCCAGAAATGTAGAGTTTACTTATGCAGAATATAAAGTCACATTTCTGACTTTATATATATATATATTTATATAAATTTTTATATATTTATAAGTTACAGAAAAGTATGACTAGAGAACCAGCTCATCACATTTGACTTTCCCTGAAAACCAAGCAGAGAGGCCAAAGCCACCGTACCCAGTCTGGATTGCAAAAGCAAGGGTGCAAGGGTATGGCAGGTCAGGTCACAGAGACGGTATCTGGGATCAAAGTGGTCACTGAGCTAAATTTCAGACTGTAACAAAGCTGGGGGGTGAGTAGGGAAGGGGCAGAGATGGGAAAATCAGATATGGTTTCCAGAAGCTAAGACATAAAATTAATGAAAGTAGATTCAGAGTGGAGAAGATTCTGGAAATGTTCCTTCAAAGCCAGGTATGTAACTGCAGTGGCTCATTAATAAACCAGAGAAGAAGGCAGGAGATAGGTAAGAAGTATCTGAATGAGAGTAGAAACCATGAGAATGGAAAGACAGAGCCAGGGCAAAAATGGTTAAGGAACCAATTCCACCTGGTGACTGAGAAGCTGATGATATCACCACTGAAAGAGGGTAAAACATTGGAGGGGATTGAGTGCAATTTTAATTCTTCTAACTCCTAAATCTGAACAATTTTCTTCTAGTATCAAGTACAAAGCCAGGATGTCTACTTTCACGATTACTATTCAACACAGTATTGAAATCCTACCTAAAGCAATCAAGAAATGCAAAGATATAAAAGAAATATAAATTGGAAAGTAAGAAACAAAACTATCACTATTTACAGATGACATAATAATACACATAGAAAAGTCTAAAGAATCCACTGGAAAATTCTTGGAAACATTAAATCACTACAGTGAGGTAGCAGGCAACAAAATCAACAAATACACAAAACCTATGCAAAAACAAACCAGAAGAGGAAAAATATCAAGAAAACAATCTCATTTACAATTGTATCAAAAAGAATTAAGCACCTAGGAAATAAGAAAGGAGATGAAAGATTTATACAATGAAACTTTAAGGTATCATTTAAAAAAAAAAAGCAAGAGAAGATACAACGAAATGTAAAAATATTCCCTGCTTATTTATTGAAAGAATTGACATTATTAAAATGGCCATCTTACCCAAAGCAATATAGAGATTCAGTGTAATCCTTATCAAAGTTCCAATGACTTTCTTTAAGGAAATAGAGCAAACATTTCTGAAATATATAAAGAACCATAAAAAAACAACATTTCTGAAATATATAAAGACCTATAAAAACCCACAAAGACCCGAATTATGCAAAGTAATTCTGACTAAAAAGAATAGAGATGTTATATTCCCAGACTTCGAATTATACTACAAAGCAGTAGTAACCAAAACAATATGGTGTTGAAATAAAAATAGGTAAATGGAATGGAATTGAGAGTTCAGAAAGAAACCCACATCTATATGGACAGTTAATTTATGACAATGAATACAGGATATACAATGGAGAAAGGAAAGGAAGTATCAAGTGAATGCCAATTGGAAAATTGGACAGCCACATGCAGAGGAATAAAACTGGACCATTATCTCATACACCATACACAAACATTAACTCAAAATGGGCTAAAGGCATGGATATAAGATCAGAAACCATAAAACATATAGGAGAAAATACATTCCATGACAAAACATTCCATGACATTGACTTCAGTGATGTCTTTGGAGGACTCGACAACTTCAATGGCAAGGGAAACAAAAGCAAAAATAAGCAAACTGGACTACATCAAATCAAAAAAACTTGCACAGTGAAAAAATTCTCAGTAAAACAAATAGACATCATACCAAATGGGAAAAGATGTCATTTATCTGACAAGGGGCTAATAGCCAAGATCTACAAAGAACTCATGAAACTCAACAAAAAAGGCAGAAAAGCTAAGTAGATACTCCTCTAAAGAAGCCATATAAATGGCCAACATGAAAAAAATGCTCGTAATTACGTATCATCAAGGAAATGCAAATCAAATCCACAATGAGATACCACTTCACACTTATGAGAATGACCTATGTCAAAGACTAGAAACAACAAGTGCTGGCACAGGTATGGAGAGAAAAGAGACTTTGTGCATTGTTGGGAATGTGGACTGGTCCAACCGCTATAGATACAGTGTGGAGACATCTCACAATATTAATACTAAAACTGCAGTATGATGTGGCAATTCCACTATTGATGTCTATTCTAAGAATGAAAGAGCACTAATTTGAAGGTAGATGCACCCTCCTGTGTCAATGCAGCACTATTTACAATAGCCAAACTACAAAAACAGCTCAAGTACCCAAAACAGATGAGTGGATAAAGACATGTTATATATACAAAATGGAATATTCTCCAGGTATGAAAAACAATAGGTAGTGAATTGGAAAGGAATATATTAAGTGAAATAAGTCAGAAGAAAAATACCGAACTATTTTACTCATACGTGGAATATAAAAAAAAAGAAAAAAGTAAGGAGCAGATGAAAACAGAACAAACCAACCTTTGAAATCTGATGGCAGAATTGAGGCTACCAGAAGGGGAGGGTGAGGAGAATGGGATCAAAAGGTGTAGGGGGGCTCAGTGGACTATGGTGGAAGATTTTGATGCTTTGGTGGTGGGTATGGTGTGAGAAAATGCATTTTCAGGGTTGTGACTTTATACTCCCCAAACAGATACTGTGTTGTAAAATAATATCACCTCAATTAGACATAATTGAAAAAAATTCAAGTTCTATCCCAGACCTCCTGAAAAATAATCTATGCTTTCTTAAACTTTAACATACAAACCATCATCCGGGGAGCTTGGCATCTAAGCCACTGATCATGGACTTCACCTCAATAGCTAGGAACTAGGACACCAACAAGGACCATGGTGCTGGGATGGAGCATGTAATGGAAGTGTCTAAGGGAAAACAAGGTAGTTAGGGCTATATGCTTATTTGTGTGCACTTCTTCAGGCAGGTAGAGAAGCAATTCCCAAGGGTCCCCTAAAAGTTGCTCAGTGCTGTCTCTGGTCTGGACCAAGGGTGGTCTTGTAGCCCCCCAGGTAATCTAGCCTAGCTCTAGCCCTACTGCAGGCCAGGAGAGGTGCTCACATGGTGATTAGTCCAGAGTTCTGCCTGAGAATGTCAAGTCTTCTAAGTATGTTCTTTGAGGAATTATCATGATGGTTTACAGTTGGCTAAAGAATCAGAGTTTCAGGATCCCAGCTAACATCTCTTCCCATCAGAGGTACAACTGAGAGGCAAAAACTGCCCCAGCTCATGCTTTTATTAAGAATATGACTCACACAATAACCCTCTGCAACACTGCTGTTATATAAGTGCAAGTGTGTGTGTGTGTGTGTGTGTGTGTGTGTGTTGTGTATTTTAATGAAGGCATCACAAATCTTCAGGGAACTACATCAGCTAGCGAAAGTATGAGTGGTTATTATTTTCTCGTTTGTACTTTTCTGGGTTGCCCATGATTAACCTGTGTTAATTTAAAAATCTATAATAAATAAAGGCTTTGTTTAAAGAACCAAATCAACACGAAGAAATTATGGTGGCAATACACTGTAAGTGCTGAATTTTGCGGTATAATTTATTGCATGGGGGTATCTAGGGAGATTTCCAAGGTGAAAGATGGAGCAGGGGTACCTAAGATCACCAAGCCTTTATTCTGAAGAGGACTGGGTCAAAAGTAAAAAACTGAATCTTGTACTGCAAATTGCCCATCATTGGTCAGAACCAAACATGGCAACTAGATTCATTTCTGGAATCAAAGACTCTTAGAAATAGAAGAATTGGAGATCATAGGGTCAACCCTATCCTTTTCTTCTTCTAGGAGGGAATTGAGAACAGGAAAGTGAGAACACTGAGGGCTCTAGCTAGGAACAGGTTCTTGTTTGCCTACATCACCCTCCCATCTGGCCCTCCCATCTGTGCTGAGCTAATTCCTGCTATCCCTCAAGACTTGGTTCAAATGTCATATCAAATATACTGTAAGTAAAGTGCTCTTATCTGTGCTCACAAAATATGCCATACCCTTCTCTATCACTCACCTGACAAATTAGTGTTCGCTTACTGTGTGTCAGACACCTTTCTAGGCACTCAGGACACACGCTGGATGAGCAGTGACTAAATCACATCATTACTTCATCAGCAAATATTTATAGATCACCTGTGTGTGGGGTCCCCCATGAAGCATTAGCTGTTTGAAGTTCATAGCTTTGGACTTTTCCCTTCCCTCAACTGTCAGTGCCTTGTGACATTGTGCAGTGTCACGAATGTTTTGTGAATAAATGAATAACGATAAAATGGCTAAGATGACAACGGCAACCTGGAAAGTGATCTGGCACTGAAACCCTAGTCCCCGACAGCTAGAGCGCTTTCTCCATTGCTGTCAGTTCAAATCTTTGCAAGCCCCATCACCTCTTGTGGCAAAGGTTAGCTGGGAGAAGACCAAGGACTAGGTCCCCTGGCAGATCTAGGGATCCTCTCTGGGGAGAGTTAGGTGGTCCCCAGCTTCCCGGCATACCCTCTCCAAAGCTTGGGGCGAGCGAAAAGCACTCTCTGATAGGGCCTGGAGGTTCCATTGCTCTGCATAGACTCTTTTTTTTTGCCATTTTTTTTTATTGATTGCGCACACACCACACACACACACACACACACACACACAACATCACTGCCTACTCTGAGGTTTTCCCCTCACCTTATTATTATGAAGTACGTTTGCTCCGTTTCAGTTTTGATTCAAAACAAAGCCATCGCCCGGGCAACAGAGACACTTTCCACCCACCCACCACTTGCACCCTCTGGGACAACTGGAGCAGCTCCGCCCTCTGCTGGGCGCCCGAGGCCTCCGCGGCTCTGCGGCGTGCGGGCCCGTCAGGTTCCAAGGAGCCACCAGTTCCGGAGGTGCTGGAGAAAGGTGACTCATTCCGCTGGCTGTGTCCGTATCGGCCGCCCTCGCTGGCTCGCCGCCTCCGCACGCGTCTGGTGACTCGCTAAGATGCGCTGAGCCACTTCGCACATGAAGAGAGCAGCCTGAGGCGGATCCCGGACGGCGACAGCTCCGGGTTCCCGGTTCGGGGAGCCAGGGAAGCTTCAGGTGCCAGAAGTCCCACTGGCACCCACTCTGTCTTCACCACCAACCTGGGGTGGGGTCGTGTTATCTGTATTCTCTTTCAATCTCTGGTTTAAAGGTCTAGAAAAACAGGGGTCATTTTTCTGTGCAACCTTAACGGAGGAAACTGAGAAAGCTGGAGTGAGGACCCGGATCAGGCAGCTAAGACGCAGAGGCGCGACTTGCTTAATAAGTTGTTATACTGACTCCAAAGTTCAAGGTGTACTTTCTGCAGTATCAAGCTGCCTTGTTCTCTTAATTGCTCTTCTCCCTCCTCCCCCCTTCAGCTAGCTCAAACAACTCTTAAAAAATACCTATAACCGCAATGAGAAAAAAACAGATGTATATGTGTGTGTGCCTCTGGTACAGACAGTCTTTTTAAACAACAGAATAGGCAACACAAAAGCCATGAAGGAATGATTGGTCCCCCTAAAGATGGTCCCTATTCCCAGAATCTGTGACAGCTCTCTTGTTTGGAAAAACAGTGGAAAAATGGGCCTTTGAAGGTGTAACTAACTAAGGATGTTGAGATGACATCACCCTGAGTTATTTAGGTGGCTCTAAGTTCAAGGAAAAGCATCATTATAAGACAGACACACACAGAGAAGATAGATACACTGGAGAGGGTGTTGTGAAGAGGGAGGCAGATACTGAGTGTGGGGGCCACAGAATAAGGAGGTCATGGCTTGCCAGCTGCCACCAGAAGCTGGGCAATGCAAGGAAGGATGTTTTTAGAGGTGCCTGAGATAGCACAGCCCTATTGACACCCTGACTTCAGACTTCTGGCCTCCACAACCAGAAAAGAACAAATTTCTGTTGTTTTAAGCTACCACACTTGTGATAATTTGTTATAGCAGTCTCAGGAAACAAAAACAAACTCATACCAAAAAAAAAATCCAACTTAAAATGCATCACAAACTAACATTATATGGTAGTAAGTTCACAATATGTAGGTTTATCCAATCATCACATTGTATACCTGAAACTTACACAACATTATATGTCAATTACATCCCAATGAAGATGAAAAATACACTGCAGACTTAAATGTAAAATGATAAAACTTGTAGAAGGAAACTGGAATCTAGAGGTAGGCATGTGATTTAGCTCATATTTGACAAGCAAAACCTGAGATGAACAAACAATTCACAGAGGCTACAATGAGCACATGTTTAATCATTTGTCTTAGGGAGATGTAAATTAAAACCACTAGACAATATCATGAAACACCTATCAGATGTCTAAAATTTTAACAGGTTTTTTTCTTCACTAAATACTGGTGAAGATGACAAGAAACTGTATCCCTCACACATTGCTGGTGAGAATGTAAAATGGTCTGGCCATTCTGCAAAACACTTTGGCAAGTTAATAGCTGAGCATGCACTTACCCACGCCATTGCACTCTGGGACATTTATCCTAGAGAAATGAATACCTCTGTCCATACAAAGAAAACCTGTTACATGATGGCCTATTTGCATAGTCAAAATTCAGCTGTCCTTCAACAGTTGGCCAAATTGGCCAACTATGTACGGTACTGATGAAAAACTACTCAGTAATCCAAAGAGTGAACTGTTGATACACACAATAATGTAGCTAAGTCTCCAGAAAATTATGCTGGTGGGAAAAAATCAATCTCTAAGGGTTATAGATAGTATGAGTCCATCTATATAACATCAATGAAATGACCTAATTTTAGAAATGGAGGACAAATTAATGATTGCCAGGGGTTTTGGAAGAGGTGGGGGTGGGAGGTAAGTGGTTGTGGCTTTGAAGGGGCAACTCGAAGCCTCCTTGTGCTTGGAAATTTGTATCTCCACCATATTAACATAACCATCCTACTCATAATATGGCACTAGAGCTTTACAAGGGGCTTCCATTGAGGAAGATTGGATGAAGGGTATATGAGAATTCTGTTATTTCTTAAATTGCACATGAATCTCAAATGACAGGAGGCCCCCTTACCTGCAGTCTCACTATCTGTACTTTTAGTTTCTCACTATCTGTAGTTTCAGTTATCTCCAGTCAACCATAGTCTCAAAATATTACATATATAACAAAGACAATTCCATAAAGAAGGAAGTGCCTTGTTTTCCGCCCTTGGACTAGCTGTTGGGAACTGGGAGTGGGAGGGGAAGCTGAGTGACCTGGTGAAACAGAAGGCATATGGGCTCAGGAGAGACATGTAGAGAAGGGTGTTTGCTTTTTGGCTTTGGATTTGGACCAGAGACTTGAGGAATTTGGAAAGATACTTGGAAGACACACATGGGCAAGAGATCCATGGAAAGGCTATAGAGAACAGCAGCCATTATTTTGGTTTGTGCTTTGGTTTTGCTCCTTTCATCCCAGACTTGCCTGGCCCTATTCACTCCTTTCCTGTGGTTTCATGCCTGAAGGTGCCATAGACTTGCGGCAAGGTTTTGGGCCTCCATGGCCCCGCTTTGGGTCAACCCTTTTTAGTTGAACATTTACCCATGAAGGGATGGCTAACATTTGGTGTTTTATTGGAAACTATTACCCTTTTTGTATTCTCTCTATGCACACTAACCCTATTAATGTTCTTTCACACTAAGTATGTTTTGTCTTTGTGCACACTAATAGCTGAACTCATTTAGAGCGTGTAAGTTTCGGGTTCCAGTTTGTGTGCTAACCTACAACTCACAATGAGATATTTTGAGAGACATGGAAACAGAGAGGAGAGACCATAGTCACATAATTCTTACTACAGTATATTGCTGTAATTGTTCTATTTTATTATTAATTAAATATTTTATTACTATTAGTCTCTTATATTGCCTAATTTATGACAAACTTTATTATAGGTGTGAATGTTTAAGGGAAAAAAACTGGATCTGTAAGTTTCAGTACTATCTGAGATTTCAGGCCCATCGAGGGTCTTGGACAGCATACTCCACAGATAATGGGGTAGGGAGGCTACCGGATCTCAAAACTAAAAGTTAAATTTAAAGAACAAGTTATATGTAAATGTCCTACATGGAAAGGTTTCTAATATGCATCGTCAAGTGAAAAAAGCAGGTTACCTATCAGTATATAGATACCATTTATTTTTAAATACATATACACATCATATACTAAGCTATGTAAGCATCAAAAAAGATGTGTGAAACCTGCCCATGCACCCAGTTCAGCCATGCTCCCAGGGCCTGAGCCCCTAGCTGCCCAAACTGCCATACTCCTTTTGGGGTTCAGGTAGTGCGAGGTTGGGAGCCCACCGCATGCCAGGGTGGTGGGGAGTGGCTGGCGGCACACCTGAGCCACTGTACCATGAGATAGCCTGGGAAGGCGGGGGTAACTCCACCCATACACCTGGTTCAGCCATGCTGCTGGTCCCTGAGCCCTACCCCTGCTGGATGCGCAGGCTGGATGTGGGGGTTGGTGGAGGGTTGTGGGTGTTAAGGGTCATTTCCTCTGGTCTTCTCCAAATCCAGTCACCATCACCAGAAACAACTAAATCAGTGACTCAACGGCAGTTGCACAAAAATACAGAGGTGAAAAACAAGGACGTATTCTGGAACAATGAACATGTCAGATCCATGGGACACAGGACTATAAGATTGATTATAGAGACAAACTACCTCAGAAATACAACCACTGAGATCTCCAACGATGGGAATGGAATTTCCTGTTCAGAGATGTCTTCAGCATGATCAAAGGACCCTCCCACTTTAGGGGGTGAGGAAAGACACAGAGATGGGCAGTAGCCCCACGATGAAATGGACCAACCATCTGCCAGGGCCTATCTAGATTAAAAAAAAATGGGTGCACAAACTTTGGCCAGAAAAATGCTCCCAATGCCAGCAACCAGATCTATAAAACAAAGAAAGAGCAAAATATGACAGAAGATGGGCTGGAGCAGCTAATCAGAAAGAAGGAGGAGGCACTGAAAGAACACAATCATGTGTGAACTGGTGGCCAGCAGCAAAAAGACACTTGGAAAACTAAGCACAGGCCACTGTGTCGCAGGAAACTACATCCACACCGGACAAAAGGACATTGCTACAGGAAAGAAGAGGAAGAACCCAAGGGACTAAAAATTAAACAATAAAAGGCAGTGATGAAAGAAGAGATGGAGAGACCAGGGGGGTGGGATGGGGAAGGGGGAAGAAACAGACAAAAGACAAATATAAATAAAACTTATTCAATAAAACTGTATGTTATTAAATAAATAAATAAATATTTAAAAAAACAAGAAAAAGATGTGGAAGAACATTCTCTATGTAGGTAACAGTGTTGCCTCTGGCAAGCCGACTTGAGGAAAGAGGGAGATATTAACTATGACTGGATTACTTGATTTTTTTCACGAGACTATTCATATGCTACTTGTAACATAAACAAAACGATCTTAGACAGTCATGATGTTCTAGGAATTTAGGCTCCCTTGCTTGTGCTGATCTGACCTGTCCTTTCATCAGCACTGTGGCCAAAGGCTTAGGCCTTAAGTTCCTGGAGCCTTAGGAAGTGGTTCCTGAGCTACCTAGTTTGGAA
Organism: Uropsilus gracilis; assembly: GCA_004024945.1. NCBI lineage: Eukaryota > Metazoa > Chordata > Mammalia > Eulipotyphla > Talpidae > Uropsilus > Uropsilus gracilis. Next base: position 54,600 of record PVHY01008102.1, read on the forward strand.
ATAGCACTATCTTTGAGGGATGGAAATACTACCTGGAATGTTCCCATGACTGTGAATCGACACACTGCTGCTGACAGTAACACACACACACACACACACAATTCAGCTGTACCAGTCAATGCAACAACAGTTGAACTCAACAGACTGTCATGCAAGTCTTAATCTCAGGGGCAGCCAAGGCCTCCCCATCGTTGACCTTAAAATATGGCCACAACCAAGCTTCTTTGGAAGAACCTGAGAGTAGCAGGCACAACTACCAATCAGATGCCTACACCCAGCTTGCCTGCTTGAGCACAGATGCCTGTAAACTGACCCCTTAGAATGCATACATTCAATTGCCATATATTTATTAAGCACCTACTATGTACTGTATTAAGCACCAACTAAGTATATACTGTTCTAGGTACTAATAATAGCAACAAATAAAATAAATCCCTGACCTTAAAGAACTCTTATTCTTGCAGGGGAACAGACTGTAGGCAAGATAAACATATCATTTATATTTTACATGCTATGAAGAAAAATATAGGATAGAAGGAGGATACAGGTATTGGGGTGGGGGTTGGCATTTCAGAAGCAATGACCAGAGAAGGCATCACTGAGAAGGTAACATTCTGGTGGTAAGTTGAAGGAAGGGAAGGAGCCAGCTCAAGGCTCTCCAGTGGTTCTATATAGTTCCCATGTGCCCTCCAGGTCTTCTCCACCCTTCTCTACCCGGCTCTGTGCCCTGGTAGACTGACCTGTCCAAACAGTATCCTCAGGTTCCCTTGCCCTCTGAGTTCGGGTTAAGTTCAACCAATGGGAGGCACCTGCAAGGAAATTGAACAGAAAAAGAAAGTGAGACGGTTACATATTCACCAGTTCTCTCAGTGTGAGCTGACTGCACACTTCAGAGAGCACAGTTCCTGTCAGGAGAGTCTCTTCATGCAGCAACCCTTTCCCATTTCCCACAACCACTTTTTCCCAGTATCCTGGCTGATCCACTGGGGAAAAGCACTCCAAACAAAAGGAAAAAAGAACAAAACACAGACATGCCCAACAAGCTTAAAGAACATTCAGGAGACTGGTGTGGCTGGAATGAAAGAGGTGACAAACAAAGGGAATTGTAGGAGGTAATGTCAAAGAGGTAAGGGTGGGGGAGAGCAGATTCTGAAGACCTTGCAGACTACCATAAAGTTTGGCTTTTAATATGAGCAACATGGAATTGAAGGAGGTAGAGGAAAACACCGATGTGCTCAGACTATGATTTTGCAGCATCACTTTGAGAGATTGATGACAGGTCTGCTACAATATCCTGGCAAGAGGAAACAATGGTTGAGAATAGGGTGGTAGCAGTGGGGGTGGTATAGATTTTGAAGGTAATACAGAAGAATCCTGTTCAATAAAATAATCAGAGCAAAAGTTCAAACCCACTACCTGAGGCTCCTTACCCTGGTTGTCATTGTATATCACCAAAAGTTTTGTTATTTAACAAGATTTCAGAAAGCTTGGCCCGCGTTACAGTAATCCTAAAACACTACCATCCACTGGAAGCCAAAAACCCAGTCTAAAATGTTCCCAGAGTGAACCTGATTCCAGAAAACTATCCTCATGGGTTTTCTAGCCAATATGCCCCACCCTAAGCCTAGCACCCTAAGTCAAGCCGATATGCCCTACCCTAAGCACTGGAGTTCTTTTGACCTCTAATGACTTCTGCTGGCTAATCGAGCTGCGAAGTCAGAACACTGGAAACACTGTCCTCCCCTGCCTGGTCCACACCTCCCATGCTCTGCTCACCATCACTCAGACTGACAGTGAAGATCCCATTCATCAGCCCATGAGCAGATAGAAATGGGTCCCAGGCCAGTCGGAACACAGCATGGGCAGTGTCTCAAAGGTACTGTGATTTTGATAAAGATGTTTAGATTTGCCAGGGAAAGCAGACAAGCATCAACCACAGACAGGTCAAGAGGGAAAAGAAAATAGAAAATCGAGCCCCATGACCTGGAACCCCTCAGCCTGGAATATCTTCTGGGAACAAAAATGCCCTGGCATGTTTGGGGGCACACTCTTGATTCTTAGGATAAAACCTGTTGCTTCATATTCATGAGCTTTCCACAAAGCCACCCACTGGAAACCAGAGAACAGAGTACGATTCTGAGGGCTTATTTCAGAGCCAGGGAAAACGGATGGTATTTTGTTCAAAGAAATCAATGCGATCAACCCCACAGCCAAAGTCAGCAAGATTGGAGCGCAAATGGCTGCCAAACTTTGAGGGGCTAACCTACAATGAATCCTAGATTTAAGGCTTCTGAACTGTATGCCCTTGAGTAAGATTCTTAACCTTCCCAGGACCTTAATTTTCTAATCTGAAAATAGTTGCATTTAAGATCAAATGAGCACATGTATGTTAAAACATGTATGGTGTGAGCTGAAATCCTAGCCTCCTGCTACATGTTGTTTTTCTTCCTAGGCCCATTTTTCTTTGGCAAGAGCCAGATCAGTGGTGTGGGGTATCTAGAGGTTCCAGTAGCCACTGGTGCCCTTAGAAAAACTCTCTGAGGACCCAGTCACTGAGGCACTGCCAAGGTCTCAGCAGCCTCCCACTCGAGCCCCCTTGCTTCCCTACTCAGTCCCCAGCATACTCCCCCCGCCTTCTCCCACCTCTGCAGAACCTCCACTCTTTCAACCACTTTGTTGATGCAAGTAAGGGTGATGGATCTGCTTCCTGCTGGCACTGAGGACTATATCCATATAAGAATTCAACAGAAAAATGGCAGGAAGACCCTTACCACTGTCCAAGGGATCATTGGTGATTACAATAAAAAAGAATCTAGTGAAGGCGTTTAAGAAGAAATTTGCCTGCAATGGTACTGTAATTGAGCATCCAGAATATCGAGAAGTAATTCAGCTACAGGGTGACCAGCACAAGAACATATGCCAGTTCCTCATAGAGACTGGACTGGCTAAGGACGACCAGCTGAAGGTTGATGAGTTTTGAGTGCTTTTGGCTCATTGAAGCTTAATTGAGGATTTCCTTGCAATGAGCAGAATTCCCATATGTCCCTTGTCACAAGTTTAAAAACCTCACAGCTTGTATAATGTAACCATTTGTGGTCTGCTTCTCATTTGGACTAGTCTAACTCCTTCATGCAATAAACTGAAAAGAACCATGCTGTCTAGTCTTGGAGTTCCTCACTTAGAGAGATAAAGCAGTAGGCACCTGGCAGTGTCCAGCCTGAAACAAAGCAATAACATGATGTTTCAGCCACACCCAGAACCCCAAGATTGCTATTGGCTATGTCTGGTCAGAAGCTCCTCCTCTTTCCATTTCCTGCTCATGGAATGGAAGAATTAACATCATCAAAATGGCCATCCTATCAAAAGCAATCTACAGATTCAACACAATCCCTATAAAAATTCCAGTGACATTTTTTAAAGCGATAGAACAAAAATTACTGAAATTCATATGAAATAACAAAAGACCTCGATTATTAAGAAACATCCTGACAAAAAAAGAGAAAATGGAAGTATTATTACTCCAAACTTCAAATTATACTGCAAAGCAATAGTAATTAAAACAGCATGGTACTGGTACAAGAACAGACAATCCAACCAATGAATCAGAACTGAGTGTCCTGAAATAAAACCACACATATATAGTTATCTAATCTTTGGCAAAAGAGTAAAAAACTTACAATGGAAAAAGGACAGCCTCTTTAATAAATGGTGCTAGAAAAACAGAATCAAGACATGCAAAAAAATGAACCAAGACACCTCCCTAACACCATGTGCAAAACCAACTTAAAATGGATAAAAGACTTGGATGTAAGCCCTGAAACCATAAAACACATAGAGGAAAACTTGGGCAAAACCCTCCATGACTTATAGTTCAGAAAGCCATTTCTAGATACATCTATAACCGGCAAAAAAAATGAATGAAAACATAAACAGCTGGGACTACATCAAACTAAAGAACTTCTGGTACAGCAAAAGAGACAACAGAAAAAAACAAAAAGAAATCCAATTGAGTGGGAGAAAATTTTTGCCCTCCACAAAAGTGATAAGGGATTAATAACAAAGCTCCATAAGAACTCACACAACTTAGCAAAAACAAAGCAAGAAGCCCAGTCAAAAAATGGGGAGAGGAACTAAAAAGCACTTCTCCAAAGAGGAAATACAAATGGCCAACAGGCACATGAAAAATTTCTCAACATCACTAGCAATCAGAGAAATGCAAATCAAAACTACAATGAGATACCACCTTACACCAGCAAGAAAGGTCCATATTAAAAAAAAAAAAGGGCAGCAACAAGTGCTGGCAGGGATGTGGAGAGAAAGCAATCATTCTTTTGGGAATCTACCCAAAGGAGACCTCAATGTGGATACCAAGGGACACCTGTGCTCGGATGCTTATTGCAGCGCTATTTATAATTGCAAGGACATGGAAGCAACTGAAATGTCCCAAAACTGACAAATGGATGAAAAAGATGTGGTACATACACACATGGAATATTATTCATCAATTAAAAGTGACAAATTTGATGATTTTATGGTAACATGGATGTACCTAGAAGAAATCACATTAACAGAAACAAGTCAGAAAGAAAAGGACAGAATCCAAATGTTTCACTAATATATGGGACAGAGGAAAAACAAACAAAAGGCCAGGAGGAAAAGTCAAAACAAGCTAAAAAACAAACTGAAATTCACAATTTGGGGTTGACAGGTGAGGGAGGGAATGATCAGGGAGGGGAGAGCACCGGGGATTACAAAGATGTGAAGTAATTATCTATAGAATAAAATATTTTTTAAAAATTAAAAAAAAAAGAAACAGCTCCTCCTCTCTCCCTCTGCAGAGTTCCCTGCCCTGAGAAAATGTCACCACTTAAACAGCCCTTGGTGAGACTGAGAGGAGAAGATGGGGTGAGCCATTAGGGACAGCTGGAATGCTAGAGGGAGCCTTTGGGAGTGAGATGTCCTGCTGTCTCCAGCCTGACTGGCGCTTGAAGTGGTCACCTTCGCTCCAGTGAGGTGACAGGACATCTGGCTTGCCACCAAAGTCTTTTGACCAGACATATGCTAGCTAATCCGATGTCCAAACATCAGAATGTGAGGCCAGTCTTCTATCAGTTAAACTTTTGACAAGGGAACAAATTTCGAACTGATTTATCAGTCATGTAGCTAGCTGTAGAACTTGCAACTTACTAGAAGCAGCTGCCCAATGAATGCCATGTGAAGTAACAAACTGGTTTTTGGTGTTTTTTCCCCCTTCAGTTTTAATGCTATTTAATGTATTTAAACCCTTATTTAAATAAAACTTGTTTTCAGAAAAAGAAAAAAAAGAAAAACTCTGAGGAATTCTCCAGTTCTTTCATGCCAGTACTGATTTTGTGCCCGGGTAGCTGGCATTTGACCCCAGCAGAACCTGGTTCCACGCACAGCTTGGCACTGAAGGGCACTAATGCCCATCAATTAAATGTATATTTAGCAGATGTGCATAAGTAGTTGCTTTCATCTCTAGAATCCTATGTTTTTTCTTATTCCATGCGAGGTTATTTGAACTCCTTACACATATTAATAGAGCTATTAATAGAAACCTTTGTACTACCCCCTTTTCTTCAGGTCTCTTGGCTTCTTCTCTACACTGCCCTCGCTGCCCACACTTTGCCCTGGCTTTCCATCTTTTTCCGCATCTTCCCAAGTTCTTCTATGAATTGCCCCAAGATGGTGTTCTGGGGAGAGAGTGCTAGCAGGCAGAATGAAGGGCATCCCAGGACCCCCCAAATCTGCTGGCTCTAAATAGTTTCTGCCATCTGCCATACAAAGACAAAACAGACTCTTAGTGTGTGAAACCGTCCATGTAAAAGAACTTGTACCAGTCCACAGCTGAGAAGCAAGTGAAACTTCTTCAAATGTCTTTCTGTTCCACGTGCCTCCTCCAGGTCTTCTCTCTTCCCCCCACAAGTCTTTTTTCCAGTCCTTTCAAGTTTCTCCTCCCTACTCGGCTCCATCTCTCTTGGGTTGGGCAGGAAACCTGGAACCTCCCCTTTCTGTGGAGCTCATAATTACAAAAGAAGCTAAAAGTGGCTCAAGCAGACCCATGGACAGGCTGGGGGAAGACTATTCTGTGTCTTCTTTGCCTTGTCATACCAGCTAAACCCCACAGCCACTTTCTTATCTGTTCACTCCGGACTAGGCAAGGGAATTGCAAAACAACAAAAGATGTGGGTGTTGTCCTTAGGTAACTCTTGATCTGGTGGGGAGACGGCCTCAGGATGCAGAGCTGGAGAGTAGGGTGCAGAGATAGGAGAGCATCAGTTGGTTTCTGAGGGGTCAGAGAAAACTTTACAAAAGAGAGGAGACTTGAACTTCCAAAAGAGGAGGTGGCATGGAGGAGATAAGGGCAGTGTGTATTGGGAGCTCCACGTAGCCAGACTGTAGTGGCCAGGAGACAAACAACAGTGAGCCTTGAAAGGAGAATCTGGCAGGAGGCAAGCCTGAAGGAGCCGGCCCAGATAAATGTTGGGAAAAGATATGATGAAAGCTGTGTTTTACAAAGGTAATGCTGGAAGGCAGAGCGACCAGAAGAAGAAAGGAGGCCAGTTAGGAGGCTGCTGCAATGGTATAAGCTGCGACCCTCAACTTGGGTGTTGACTAGGGGGATTCCTTACTCATCTTTCTCCAGTGCCTTTTTTCTTGGCCATCTTTATGGATTCTGGGTTTCAACTCTAACTCCCATCTCAATATAACTTTATCCCAAATCTATGTCTTGAGATCTTACCTGTCATCTGACCCTGAGGTTAGGCCTTGACGGCTTTCTGGACATATCCAAGTAACCAACTCATCAGCACATTCAAAATTATTGCAGTACTGTCTGTGCCTCAGCCCTAACTTAGCAACTGAAGGACCGTCCTAAGGCAAACATAATTTCACAGATCTAAACCAAGAAACTTATATGTGAACTTGGAAGACTCAACACCTTCATAACTTGGTATGGCCTTTTTTCATTCACTCACTGTCAAGTTCTTCAACAGTGGCCCTTGGACAGGGTGGGCCTCTTGGCCCATGGAAGTAGGTGGAAATATGTTGGGGTACTTCTTGTTGTCACAATGATTTCAGGATACAAGTGGCATTTAGGACTAGAAATTGGCATGCTCAACACCCTGCTGTGTACTGGAATGTCCTACACTGCAAAGAATTATCCCCCCAAGTGCCACAAGCACTCTCACTGGGAAGTACTGTGACCATGAGCTCAGTGAAGGCAGGGACTCACTGTTTTTGCTCCCTTCTGTGTTCCTGGTATGTAACAGACTGCGTAGCACACGTGGATGTGCAAGAAATATTTGCTAAATTAATAAACTGACTCATCCCCTCATGTAACCAATACTTAGTGAGCACCACCCTTGGTGCTGCAATAGAAATATCAATAAGATTTGGGCAGTATGTCTGTATCTCTTGGCTAACCTAGGTTAGGTTACGTTGGGATGGGGTTAGGTTAGGTCCGGTTGGATTAGGTTAGGTCGGATTGGGTTAGGTTAGCTTAGAGTAAAGGTGATCCTATGATGGAGGCCAGAAGTCAGGAAGACCTCACCTTCTGTAACTACTATGGGCCCTTCCTAGCAAGGGGGAACATATTACCAGTTAAATGATTAATTTGAATTCACTCATTCACTCACTCACTCACTCACTCACTCATTCATTCATTCATTCATTCATTCATTCAAACAACACTTGAATACCCAGTAAAAGTTTTTTGCAATTTTTTGCTCAAACATGACTGTGTTGAGGTTTGGCTTGGAGAGGGGGGTTGGGTGGAGGCTAGAGAAAGAATCTGGGCCTGAGAGGCTCTGCCCAAAACTGGGGCCAGAGCACAGTCTCCTGGGAGTGGGATGATGATAGCAGGGCTAGTAGGGTTTAAATGGAAATATGTGCCACAGGGCCTGAATTGCAGGGATTGGCCCCAGGCTCCCACAGCTTCAAACACTTCCAGATGGATTTATTTATAACTCCCAAACCAGAGGCAGCACTTAGCAACTTTTCCTTACTCTCCTCCCCACTCCTGAAGTCCCAGAAACCAGCTGGAGACCAGGAATGTGAGGCATTGCTCAGCTATGGCCCCAGTCAGCCAGGGTTGTTGCTCATTGCCTGTCCCCTAGGAGGCAACAGCAGCTCACAGTGTGGGTATGCCCACTGAGCTTGATCATACCCCTGCCCACCTGGGCTCTCAAAGGCCCACTGCTGAATGGCTGCGTAGGCACATCTATGCTGGTAAGTGTCCCTTCCAGGCCTGCTTCAGTTTTATAAAGCCCCAGTCATACCCATGCCTTCTCATTCTCGGTCTCACAGAGATTCTGACCTCCCTCCCTGCCACCTTCTCCCACAAGATATTATTTCTCACTATACAGACTATCAGATGTTGTGGATTCCTACATTTTCCAAATAAAAAAATCGAAGCTCAGAAAGGTTGAGTAACTTACCTAAGGTCACACAGCATAGTAAATGCAGAGCTGCGAATTTAAAGTTCAAGCTCTGTTCTCAATGTTAGTGCTTTCTATTTTTTTTTTATTTTTGCATATTTTACAATATGTGATTGTATAACTTTTAATCCCCATGGGAATACCCCCCCAAACCACATCTCCCCTGGTTTCTTTGCCTTCTTTCTTTTTGCTGTTTGTCCTTCTTTAGTCCTTTAGTCTTTTTTTTTTTTCTTCTTTGATCCATTTCCTCGTCGTTGATGATGGTGCGTTTTCCCCGGACTTGGTAGAACGTGCTGTTTATCATTCCTGTACTGCTTTTGGAGCACATTTGGTCTTGGTGGGTCTCATCTCCACAGTCTGTGCCTCGTTTTGTTGCTCCTTCATTCATGCTTCAGGTCTTTGGCTTTGGGGGCGTGACTCCGCCTTATATTTGGAAGAGCAGATCCTCGAAGGGACTTCCATCGGCTGATGGTAGGTCTCCTTCCTTGGGGCTTTGCTGTGGGGCCACTGCCATTAGAGAAGCCTC